>PVJH01004992.1:0-117878 GCA_004026705.1 Nesogale talazaci
AGATTTATTTTCTCACTAGGAATTATTTGCAACTAAAAAGTCATTTTGGTCATACATAATGAATCACATGATTATTAAGTAGTTATTAAGTGAGCCCCTGAGAGACCCCTAAATCATTTTTGCATTATCAGAATAAGAATGAATAATATAGAGATTGCTCACTATAAACAAATATATGGTAGTCATTATTTGTCTTATTTTAACTAAATCTCACTATCACATCAGGTAAAGTAAAACAAAGCAACAACAACAGTGAGAATTATACAAGTTTTTTAGCTTTTACAAGATCATTATTAGCTGCTGGACTTAAAAATATAACTGAAATCTTGTTGCATTTGAGCTAAGTGGAACTCATGGAATGCGAAAATGGGAAACACAGGTGTGTAAAGTGAAAACATGCCACACATAAGAGGTCACCTTCCAGAAGCATATTACCAAGCTTATTTTCCTTTAGACAAGTGGTTCTCAACTTGTGGGTTGCAACCCCTTTGGAGTCCCTTTCTCAGGGATCATCTGATTCATAACAGTAACAAAATTGCAGTTATGAAGTAGCAATGACAATTTTATGGTTGGGGGTTCATTATGACATGTGGAACTCTATTAAAGGAAGGTGGAGAACCGCTGCTCTAGATGGTTCTTGAACTTTCAGATTTTGACTCCTAGTTTAGAACTTACACATTGGTGCCCTTCAGATTTTGCAACAGGTTTATCTAAATAAAAATATCGTTAGCTAAAGTTTGCCTATATTTGTTTCCAAATATAAACTGATAATAAGGTTTCAATTTCCTAAGTGAAACTAGGAATATTACATTGCTTTTAATATTTTATGAAAATAAGCTTTTATAGATAAGTTATCTTTAAATTCCTATAGATGAACATAATCATATTAAAAGTATATGAGAGTGTTTCAATGGGGAAATTTCTCATATTTAAATTCCACTCATCCACAATTTTTAAGCTTCCTCATATTGGATATATGCTTATGCTACACACATAATTCATATATGTTGTTGCACATGAATGGAGATGCAGAGGAATGAGAAGCACACGGAATGAATCTAAGCAGAGGACTGCAGCTTGCTTCAGCACACTGCCCAGAACTGAGCTGTGTTCTTTCTTTTATTCATTCTTAAATTTGGGAATATGTGACTGGATACATTCACTCAGAATTTTTTTTAATTTCATAAGTAACATTCTTGGAACAACATTATCTAAAAGCCAGGTACAGTAAAAATATAAGACAAAGCAAAGAACAGAGACCAAAACAAACTCTAGGTTAGACATTCTTTAGCAAAGAGCATTTGTGGCTCCTTGAAAACACCAGTTTGCAGATTACTTTGACCTCAACTGTGTGTCCTTGAAGTTTTGATTTGTATCTGAGTTCTAGCTGCATACATTTAAGTGCTTATATATACATATGAAAACATAATAAAAGAGTATCACTACAGCATTTCCCTTCATATGTGCACTGGTTTATTTCAAACAAATATGTTCAAACATGGCTCTGAGAACAATGATGGATGTGCACAAGTTCTTTCAGTAATGCACTTCTTTCTGTGTCATTAGTGTGCCATCATGAAAACTGTCTAATGCAAACAGCACCTTGTGAGGGTAGCTACTGAACTAACATCCAAAGCAGAGGTGTCAGTTCAGAGAGTTGAAAATAAGGTTGTGATAGGTAGGTGTATTGTGCCAACTAGACCTCCAGAGGAACACGTGGGCAAAGTTTGATCAGATGGCAGCTTGACTGGAGGGCAACCGAGATAAATATATTCCATGACCAACATCCCGTCTCTCTTCCTCCCTGGTGATGGCACAAATGTGCTGCTGCTTGAGCGAGTTATTTGCCTCAACTCTGCTTCACTGCCTGTGGGTCGAGACAACCATGGTTCCTGTTGCTAGAGCTTGAGGCTTCATGGAGACCTGCTTCACTGTGTTGCTGGTTTAGATATCACTTGAGCTCAAAGGTGCTGGATCATGCCGCTATGCAAACATAACGAGTTCAAGATCCCATTGAAGTCCCATGTAAGTTGAAGGACTTCAGTATATTAACTGTTCCAAGAAAGTGAATTGAATTGAGACCTCTGCACTGCTATGTGGATGAATTAGCAAGTATCTTCCTTGTATTTATATGTATGTATTAGGGAATGTATTAGTGGAGGAGGAGAGGAAGGGGAAAGAGGAAATTGATCACAATGATCGGCACAATAACCATACACCCCAGTCTAGGGGGAAGCACACTGGAAACATGAGGGAAAGGAGACAGCAGTCAGTGTAAGATATGAAAATAATTTATTATCTATCAAAGGGGTATGAGGGCGGGGGTGGGAGGGACAAAAGGAGCTGATATCATGGGATCAATAGAAAGTAGATGTCTAGAAAAGAATGAAGGCAACATATGTTAAAAAAAAACTTGATGAAATTAATGTATGGATTGTAACAAGAGCTGTAAGAGTCCTGGAAGACCAAGGAGAATCAATGCTTTGGAACTGTGATACTGGAGAAGAATATTGAAAGTACCGTAGACAAACTGATCTGTTTAGGAAAAATGTAAGGCCAGAGTTCTCCTTAGAGGTAAGGATGAAAATACTTGGTCTTACATAATTTGGACCATCAGAAGATGCCGGTGCCTACAGCAGGACATCATGCTTGGTAATTCTAGGGGCAGAGAAGGAGAGGATGGCCCAACTAAGACTTTTTTGACACAGTGGCTGCATCAATGGACTCAGGCATAGGAACAATTGTGAGTATCTCACATTACAGTGTGGCATTTTTTTCTGTTGTACATCAGGCCTTATGGGTCAGAACTGACTTGATGGTACCTAACAGCTACAACTTTGTAGTTCCAACTTTATAATACAAACAGAAGAGAAGAAAGAAAATCATTGTGTAAAGACCAGTTACAACATATGAAACTATTCTCCTACAAAGTCAATCAAGTTTCGATTGAGCATTTTGAATAAGGTCATTATATAATTCGGCTTCGATTTTGGAAGACGTTCCTTGCTATTGGTTAATAGATAGACATTGTAAGAACGTAGGAGCTTCAATTTCTTCATGATGTAGCTGCATCATTTACAAAGGAGCAAAAGTGGAGAATATTGTGTTTAGGAAATTTAAAGAGCGATTTTGATAAAAGGAAAAAAGTTGGAAATGTTTAGGGAAGTTTCTCAGAACCATTTTAAGAAGTTGTTAATGCTGCAAATTGTTTGAACTCGTAAATATTTTAAAAATGATTTTAGATAAATGTTCACATGATAATTTAAAATTATATATAAAATTGGTCAGTTAAAAGTGTATGCAACAAATAAAAATGTTTTATACATTTATATTTTATATATACACATTTTTCTTTTTTTGGGTGGGAGGGAATCATTGCCTCTGGTGGTTGTGGACGCTGCCCAGTGCTGCTCCTGAGAGCAGCCGCAGGATTTGAACCGCCAGACCCGCGGGCCGCAGTCCCGCACTCAACCACTTATGCCACTGGGGCTCAGCCCCATATACACATTTCTAACACAGCTAAAATTGGCTCAGAGATCACTATATATGTTATCACTATTTCTTTTAGCTGATCTATGGTGAAAAGTAAGAAAATTATAAAATAATTCAAAATATCTTACATTAATAGAGTATAATTGAGTGTAGAGAAATTGGGTGTAGTAACTTGCCAGGTAGAAATATATTAAGTTTGCTAGATATCAATAGGTACTCATTGAAATCAAATTTTAGAAGACTTTGATTGATTTTAACCAAGCTTCATCTATATACTAAAGAAAAATAGATTAGTGTATTACTGAAATTCTGAAACGTGTGAATAGATCATAAAAAAGTGGGCACTCATCTAAAATATAGCACTTGTTATATATCATATCTGAGGAAGTATTTACTTTATTAGCATTCTCATATTTTTGCTTTATATAAGAAGCAGTCTACATTTAGAATTATTTGAAGTGATTCTAAAAAAAAATTTATTCACATAAAATTTACTGTACAGCCAATATATTTTATCTGTTATAGTAATAATATAGGTGATAGGACATATAATGAATCTGTAATTATGAATATTTCATATACAAATATTGACGTGCTAAATATTTTACATCCTAATTGGACATAGTCTGTCTTTTGATACATAATCAATATAGTTTTATAAATTTCAAGAAGAAATTATTAAATGGTAGATTTGTGTTGGGAGCTTGCCAAAAGTTAATTTTGAATCTGAAAAAATAGCAACATGACACAAATGAATTGAAAACTGCAAGCATAAATATTTGCTTTGGTCTAGTCCATATCAGACATCATAAAATGACATAAGGAATAAAAGAAAAAATAAGTATTGCTGATACACTAAAGTTCATTCATAAATATATTTTCCAAAGATAAGATTAAAATACATTTTATACTAAATGTATTCCAGACTTTATAGAAAACATATATTTTAAAATTAATATGAGATTTTAAATATTGTTGAGGTAATATACTATACAATGTAATATTTAATTTATATTATATTTCAATTTACTTCGTAGAAATTTATTATATTCCTCATAAAGCAATATCTTCAGACCATGATGCACCAAAATATTATAGACATTAATAAAGAAGGGATGTATTTTAAAATCCCTTATCCATTATGCTAAAAACTTACAATAAGGTAAAAATCATAACTGCAAATAAAAAATACTAATAAATATAAGCAATTTCATAATATTGATTCTGAAATTGCTGAAGATCAGAATTCTAAAGGCAATTAATCTTAAAAAACCAAAAACATAAAAGAAAGTGTGTAAATACTTAAATCCAGGTATTGTAAAAGAGTGCAAGTGTAAAATAGTAGAAAACAAAGCCAAGAAAATATAGCAATTAAGGAAAAAAATCAATGAAACACAAGCTGTAAATATGACCTTTACTTTTTTTTCTCATTTTCTTGTGAGAATGAATCAGACTGATTTTAATCACTAAGCCAGGGGTGCTCAATATGTTGATTGCGATCTACTAGGCAATCGCAAAGGTAGTGTGGGTAGATCACATGGCATTAAAAAAGGTAGACCTAAACTTAACATCAATCCCATCACCTAACTGATATACAAAGCATCCAATCAAATGCAATCTGAGGTGTCAGACATATGTGCAAACAACTGCACTAAGTGCAGCAAAACTGACACACTAAGTCAAACTCTTTCAAGACTTTTCTTTGCTGGAGCCAGTCACTACATTCATGTGTTGTCCTTTTCAAGATGATACTGAGGTTGATTCACTTGCTTCAAAAATTGCAACAGTTTCACCCAAACTCTTCTGGCCCAGGTGAGATTTTGACACTACAATTTGGCATTCAACTGAAGTGCAGAGGCATGAACAGATCTGGAACTTACTAGCAGTGGGAAAGCATTCAAACATGAGAAAATGTGCTACCTCCTTGACTGCGTTATTCAACTCCACTTATCTATGTGAGTCAGCCTTTTCCAATATAAAAGTAATTAAGTTGATGTACTTGTTCCAGCATGACTGATGATCATTTGGAAGAGTGCTTGAAGCAGACTGTCAGCAGCTACTCTCTGGACGATGCATCCCTGGCTCATTCCATTCAGTGCAAGTCATCAGAGTAAACTCAGGTCATGACAAAAATGTACATAGTTTAATTGTGTTGTCTCGTGTAATATGGACGCTTGCAGTCATGCAAGATACATAAACATACATTGTCATATAAAGAATTCTCAATGCATCTAAAAATAAGTGTAATAAATATATGTTTTGCATTTTTGTAGTTGGCAGATTATTTTGACTTAATCATTTTATTAGCAGCTTTCATGCTTAAAAATTGTAAGCACCCCTGCACTAAGCCAACCAAACTTACAATGGACAAACTGTTCTACTTCATGATGGATTATCCATTTTAGCCTACACGTGGAATGATTAAAGGCCATTGGGCTGCTATCAAAAGGTCAGTGGTAGGTAGTTTGCAGCAGTAGCTGCTTGGTTGGAGAAGATCCGGGCTTTTCACCATCACAGTGACGGTCTGGAACACTGACTGGCCAGTTCTGCCCTCTCCCACAGGGGCTTTAGGAGTCAGCACTGACTCATTGGCAGTGAGTTTTGGGTTTATGGAATGACTGATGAATTTTACAAAGTTCAAAATGAAAGAAGAAGAAGAAGAAGAAGAAGAAGAAGAAGAAGAAGAAGAAGAAGAAGAAGAAGAAGAAAGCATTTCTACACACTCTTCTAGAAACTTGAAGAAGCAGGCAAATACCCAATGCATTTCATTATACAAACTTAACCCTAATGCTAAAATTTAACCAAGACTTAAAAATAACAATAAACAGAAAAAAAACAAAGGCAAAATTGTTCATCAGAAACAAATACATCTTTTCATAGAATTTAAAAAATTAAATCTAACAATATTTCAATTGAATAAAGGATCATAACCACATGTGGTAATCACACTGGTTTAATGCTTTGATATTTGAATATTAATCAAAGATTGTATTTCTTTGTCCTGGAAAACAATGACTGGGTTATCCAGTGGAATGAGGGAAAAAACCCTGTGACCCAACCCATGTTTGCTTAAGACATGCTTTGTGATACATGAGATAAGAATTAAGTAGGTCATCAAGTGGAAGAGCAGCTTGACCTCTGTATTTGAGTGTTGAATCACATGTGATTTAAAGGTAGGGATACAAAATAGTAAATGAGTGATAAAACCAGGAGAAAATATGTTTAAAAAGAAAATTATGTTGTGAAATATTGGAAGGAAAATATTTTCAAATAAAATTGGATATAATTAACTGGAAATAAATTTAATAGTATTTTAAAACTGATTTTTTCCTTTGGCATTGAGTTAATTCTATTCTAACCACCAAAACTCATTCTTAACTATAAAAGATCTAAAGGAACTGTGAGTGAACTATGGAATGATATATCTGTATCAACTCCCAATAAAATGTTTAAAAAAAAAAGAAAGAAAAATGGAAAGAATACATCACAGTAGCAGAAAGTTTTGGTTTGTGTTCAACTCTTTCTGAAGGTAAAACAAGATGACAAACCAAGAGTAATTGTGGAAGAAATAACAAGATTCTCTTGAAAGCATTCCCAAAATGTAAGGCTTGATGAATATCGATTGAAATATTTCAGCAAATTGTTCATCTTCGTGTGATAAGATACTTGAAAGGCACCTATTGAACCAAGAGACTGGAAGAAATTTATATTTGTTCTCATGCTGAAAACAGCACAGAAGGGCCATATCTGACAATGCCTGTTTTCTGTCATACCAAGAAACAGACCTTTACTCTCCATTCATTTTTACATATTCTGATACCAACTATTCCTCTCACAGCATGCTGTTTTATTGCACTGGCCACTGTGTTACAGAGGGTTCTCTAGAGAAATAAAACCAGGGCACTTATGATTTTATAAATAGGTGATAGATGATGATAGATGGATAGATATAGATGATATAGATTAGATAGATAGATATAGATTTAGATGATATATATATAGATAACCAGTGCTTCTCAACCTTTCTAATGGCATGATCTTTGCCTATATTTCCTCATGTTGTGATGACCCCCCAAGCATCAAATTATTTTCATTGCTACATCATAACTGTTTGCTACTGCTACTGTTATCATGATGTAATTATCTGATATTCAGGATGCTTTTTCAATGTTACCAATTGAATGTAATTAAAGCATAGTGATTAATCATAAAACAATATGTAATTATATATTATGAAATATTTATTTCTGATTAAAAATAAAATTTGTACCTCAATGCATGATGTAGTATGGGTAACAACATTCACATTGTGTGCTCGTATGTGGGTGTATCTTCATGTTGGTGGACCTGCCTGGAGAATGATAGAAGAGAATGATAGAAGTTTCTCAGTTCCTAAGACCATTAGAAATATGTGTTTTCCAATGGTCTTAGGCAATTCCTATGAAAGGGTCATTAGACCCCTAAAGGAACCATGACCTACAGGTCGAAAACTGCTGATATATAGATATATACAACACAGAGAAATAAATAACTAATCAGTCCACAGAGAAGTAGTAATAGCTCAGTTCAGCTCACTTCTGTGAGACAATTAATACATGGCAATCCTTTCACTCACAAGAGCTGCTGAGTGTAAGTTAAGGGAAGCAGACAGCTGAGTCTTCTGTAAAGCAATACTGGCAGTCCAGCCATAGGCAACAAACAACAGGGCAGATCACCAACAGTCAGCCAGATGACAGGGTTTGACAGTCCCCAACTCAAGTGATGTATATAGACACTGTATGGCAAGGCAGGTCTTAAAGGAACATCAAACTATAGTGATGTGACCCATAGGTTGGCTGTCCCACAGGTAGTATAGATCACAAGTTAAGACAGAGAACTAGGGAAAGAAGTCACACATTGGTTAGATCATCAGAGAGCAAGAGACAGAAAGGTGAGGTTTGCAGAGTCATTTATCCCTTTGCCCTTCAATCAAACTGCAACCTTATTCATCCCACATGAATAAGTATTTATTGGCCAGGTTGGCACAAAAAACCTACATTTCACAGACATACACAAACCACAAGTCAATATTCAAAATCCTGAAGCTGTGTGAGAGATGTTAAGTTGGCACAAGTCATGATAAATGAATAGTAAGGATACAGCTATTGGTTCACAGCACACCAACGCTCAGCTCGTAGCCAAGTATCTCTTCACACCTCTGCCTCTCAGTCACATAGTTTCTTGGCCTCTGTCTCTTTGGACTATGACTAAATCCTGCCTGTTTCTCTTATAATAGGGTATCTGAATCCCAGAATCTCAGGTCAGATAAGAAGGTACTCCTGAGTCTTGAAACTGATCCTTGGTCTTAGTCTCTGCCATTTCAGACAGATCTCCTGAATATCCTCTTTTGATGGCCCCTGGATGTTTTTGCCCTATCCCAGAGAGCTTTATACACAGAGGAGTGAATGACTTTAAGGGGAATGTGATATCTGACTTTCAGCAGACCATACCCAATGGTGAGATTCAATCAGCAGATCAAATACTTAAATTTTGGTTGAGTTCAGTGGATTAGTTATTAAACTGGCACTTGTAATCGAAGTTCTCTCTGAGGGGAGTGGCTAGGCAGTGACCTAATGTGGAAATCACAAATTTACATCATTACTCTTTTTTTTTAACATTTATCTTCCAGTGTATTCTAAGTACCCATAGCAATGTTCTTTTGTTTGATAGGTACACAAAATCATGACTATGCTTTTAATATTTATTTATTCTTTTCATAAAATTTGTTCTACTTTTAATTAAATACTGAATTTTCATCTCCTTGCATTTGTAACTTCATAAAGCAAATTTTAAGAGGAAAAGGGCCAGAGAACCACAGTGTGACACACTGTCATATGTTTCAACTTTCTGTTGCCATATATACTCCACTATCTACCGACTCAAATATCCACCAAGGACCACATTTTACCACAAAGTATGCATTAAAAATGTGCTGAACAACTTGACTTATACACAAGTATATAGAGTGTGCCCCAAGTTCCCAGGAGCTATTATGAGTGAATTATGCAATTCCTGAAAATGTTAAAAAGCTAAAAATGCTGTCAGAACAATTGCTGTAAGTTCAGCAGAAACTGAAAAGGGTGTTTCAAAGATGAATATAATATGTTTAGGGGAGAGAAGTCACGTGTTTCTAATATATCAAACACAAAGACTACATCAAATTTACCTACCTCAATAGAAATGCAATCCTGCTACAGTGAAAAGATGGCTAAGGATAAATCACACAGCCAATAATTTTCAAATAAAAGAGAATAATATTGTAAGTGAGGATACCAATCAAAAAGCAATATGGATATATGTTACACAACAAATTTACTAGTGTTTCTAATATTATTAATATTTTTCACTCTTTCAAAACTATCTTACAACATAATGAAGTTTTGTGCACCACTTTTATTCTTAAAGTATCAATTGCATAAATAATTAGTTATCTTTTGATCATTTGTTTTTTTATACTTAAAAAATGGCCACTAGACCAAGTTATTGAATCTGACCACTGTCTATGTCACAGTGATACAAAAGTGATTTAAGTCATACATCTAGTATGATTTAGCGATATTTCCTGCTTCAATCCTGTAAGAAAGAACACCTCCCCTTCAAACTGGGATTATAACTATGGGCATAGAGTTCAGAATTTTAAAGGAATTATGGTTATATGGCCAGGCCATATTAATTGACTTCTTCTCAGCCTAATACAAGAAAGATGATATAAAAGAATATGGAAATTATGTCTCATTGACATCTAAGTAAAATTTGTAGAGGATAACTTAAAAAATGGATGTAGGGGTGTATTAATAGGAAATTCAAAGATATCCAGCCATAGCTTCATTAACTAATTTTCTATATTACTCCCCTGTTTTTGTACCCACCTACCTACTTTTGTTGAGTCAATTCAGACTCATAGCAGACCCGTGTAGGGTTCGTTAGGCTATAACTTTTTATAGGCTTAGATAACCTTATGCAGCCTGTGGAACAGTTGGTGAATTTGAATTTGAATCCAAAACTATCTGACTCTGCCACCAAGATATATATATAGAACCAAACCAGGATAAGATAAAAAGTATTAATTTTCATATCCCAGTTCACACCTATACAGTGTCACTTAAATTTGTTTAACATGTGTTTTGCAATCATGGACTACTGCAGACTAATTTTCTCAGTAATTCGACTTGTTAATGTCATTAGGGTGCATTTAAAAAAAGAATGAAAAACTACTTAAAACAGTGGCTATGTGGGCATATTCTAGACAGTTCAATTCATGGCAGAGATGTCAACTCAGAAAGTTACAGCGTGGTTTGAGAGTATTCTAAAGAAGTTATCTCAGTATGTGCTCACCCAAGGACACAGCAATTATGATGATGACTTATTATCAAATTGTGCAAAATTGCATTTTAAAATGCATTGATGAGGAAAAGGTCAGGAAAGTTGTCCTAGAAGCAATTTGCACCTCCATTATGATAAAGTAATTGCTCATTCATTGATGTTAACAAGGCCTTACTACATAAATTTCTTTGGGGAACTTTACCCCATCCAACAAACAATCCTGTCCATTCTGCCATCTAGATTCCCGGACTGGAACATTTCATAGGAACACAATTAAGACCCACAAGGATGCCAAAAGTGCCCTTGTGACATGATGTGACACAAGTTGTGCAAAATTCTTTAGGGGAAGAGTTAGAAATAGAAATGCCACCTGTAGAAGTATATTGCTCTACTTGTAAGATGTAACAAAAATAATAATTTCATATCGTGATATTTTGTTCAATATTTTATATGAATATATTTTGACTTACCCTTTTTTGTGTGTTTTCACACACATACACAAATATAGCTATTGTTGTTAGGTCACACCTAGTAGGTTCCAATTCCTAGTGACGCTGTACAAGAGGAGGAAACACTACTCAGTGCTGTGCCACCCTTACAGTGGTGCTTATATGCCACCAGGATGCTCATCGCAAGCAAGGATGGTGAGAATTCTTTCACATATTTTAGAGAGGTCGTCAAGAGAGACTCATTTCTGGAGGAAAGTGTCATGCTTGGTAGAGGGGGGTAGGGAAAGAAAAAGAAATTCAGTACAAGATGAATTTATACAGTGGCTGAGCAATGATATTTTCATTATTTTCCACACCACCACAATCTATTCATGAATTCTTCCTCGATTTTCCTTATTCAATGTCCAACTATCACATGCATGTGAGACAGTTGAAAATATCACCTGTGTTGATAAAGGTTTTTGTCCACAAGACATTCCTGGGCATGTGTCGGGTTAGACCCAATCTATCATCACAGCTTGATGACACTTCCTTGATGTCATGCGCTTTTAAAATTAGAGTGAGAGACAATGGAAACTGTGTGACTTTCTTTGTTGCTCTGCACCTATCAAGGTGAAGGTGCATGTCTTCAGCGACGACCCATGTGGTGGACCCAACCTGGAAAGCTATTGAGGCCCTGCCATGTTTCCATCAACGTTAGGTCTACATGACTCCACACCCACCCGCCTCTAATGTTCCTGCAACAGCTTTGCTTTTCTGGGTCATCAGCCTGCTGCTACGTGAACCTGAAGAGGGCCCTGACCAGGATTTGGAGTATGGACTTGAGTTCTACATGGTTAGGATGTCTTATTCTTGTAATTATTTCTTTATCTAAAGCTCTTTTTATACATATATGAGTGTCACTTATTTTGTTTCTCTAGACTGTATGGCCTAACACACCTTGGCTGTGTCAGACACACCGTAGTCCTCAAGGAAAGAGCCTGGCTTTTCAGCACTTTAAAGCAATCCTGTGCAGTGTTCCATTTGATATCTTAACTGCTGCTTCCATGAGCACTGATTATAAATCAAAATAAGACAAACCTGGTAAATTGTGTATATCTATATCTATATGTGTGTATGCACAAACATATATTAGTAGGAGCTCTGTTGCAGTAGTAGCTCATGCACTGGATATAAGCCCACGGCTACGAAGTGCAAATCCCATCAACTTCTCTTAGGGAGAAAGAGGAAGCTTTATACTCTCATAAAGACTTGCAGTTTCAGAAACCAACAGGAACATTTCTGCCCCATAAAGTCGCTCTGAGTCACAGTCCACTCTATGGCAGTGACAGTGATATACAAGTTTAATATATTAAGCTCCACAACTTTTGATTCTCCAGAAAACTCAACTTAGGACAATTCATTTATAGAGTTTATTAAGTTATATAAGGAAAGTTATACAAAGTAGTTTTCTAGAGGTGAAGGACGAACAACAATATGCAGGATCTCTAATTATAACCAGATCTATTTAAAAAAATAAAATTAAATCCAATGAAAGTTTTATGGAAACCTATTCTCTAATACACATGAGATCTCCATGAGTTAGAATCAAATAAATGGTAAGCAGTACAGCACAACTACATCGAAAAGTTAGCTTGCCTTTTTCTTACATAATGTGACACAAACACAAATTTAAAGATGCTAATATTCTTGCTCAGAGTAATATTACTTGCAAGATATTACATAATTTCCCCTTATTATATGGAATTTATTTATAATATACTTGTTTCCTTGATACAAATAACATATATGTATGCTTAATATCAGTTAATGTTCTAGATGAATACAAATAAGTTGGGGTGTGGAGCTACAATGGCAGCTTCAATGCTTATGCGTTGTTGGATACTTTGATATTATAAAAATAAAATAAGTGATATATATCATGATTGAAGAAAGCTATTAATCTAGTAGTCCTTTGCACACAAACACACACACAATTTCATAGAGAAGATCAAACAAAAACTACAGGTGGCATATATTCTTTCTTTTTCTAAGGTTGCACATATTCTGTGTTAAATTAAATTGTTTTTATATTTAGTCCTGTTTAAATACTATGTTCTAAATAATTTTAAATGAAATATTAAAAATATATGAACATACTAATTGCATGCTTAAATTGAAAGATAATAATATATGTTCTAACATATGTTTTATGAGCTTTTATTTTTTAATAAGATGTAGCATCTAAAATTTTAATTTTACTCATCAGATCTTAACTTTTCCTAGGCTATTTTAAAAATTAATTTCTAAAGAATATTTTACATTTTAGATTACTGAGTTACAGTACTCTAATTAATGAGCTATTTTCTTACCCCATGAGGCCATTATATGAAAACCCTCAATTTCTGTTAAGTATTGTTAATTAGCATTTTGACCATTAGATTGCTGCAAATTACTTTCTATATTTTAGAGGATTATAAATCATATGAACTTTGTTCTTTAGAGAATATTTGCAATATTTAAATATATATAAGAACTTTTAAGCATATTTATAGCATATTGTAGCTCTTTTATGATAATTAGAAAGCTAAAACTCTATCAATTATTCCCAAGGTAGTAACTTGAATACTACAAAAATAATGCTTACATATAAAGCACTATCTATTTGTGTTCACTTTGGAAAACAAACACATATCATATAACTTCACATGAATTTTATTTCAGTGTCTCCACATAATTTTACATATAAAGATAAGCTTTATTTAATTTTCTGGGTAAACTGCACTTTTCAAAGTATAGTATTATAATAATATGCAACTTAAATTCTTTTCATAAACTCCCAGAATTAGATGAAATATTTTGATTGGGTAATTAATGATACTTAACAGAAAACTGCCAATGGATTCCTGAGACGTGTTCTTTTCCTCTAAACTTGCTTAAAGTTTCTTTACTAGTCTAACCTGTGGTCTACCATGCAACAATAGAGTAAAATGGGTAAAATGAAATATGGGATTATTTTTAATTTGGTAATGCAAGTAATCATACTCTTTCTTGTGAATATTTGGTAATGATCAGAATTGCAAATAATTTTGTTTTAAGTTTCTTCAGATTGTATAAAAACAGAATTTAGTTAACATGATATAATCCTAGATAAGAGGAAATACTCATGACACATATTATGAACACAGAATTTACCATGTGATAATTGGATATAATTGTAAGCCCTCCAAAAATATTTAAGGCATCATTTGTTTTGAAGATGGCACTATCTAGCTATGTAAGATGCATAGCTTAGAGCTACTACAAGTACATTTTTTTTAGATTTTACTATATGGATTAATTTAGAAGATTAAGTAGCCTATTTAATATTTGTTTCTGCATATTTCTCATTTAAACTCTATTTAATTAACTTACCTATTTATAAATACTTGTCAAATTTTTTCATCTCCTATTTCTTATATAAATTAAAATAGAATTATGTGTCTCTTGTTCTTGTTCTGAAGTCCCATTGATTTGGTTCTGATTAATAGCAACCTCCATGTGTAACCAAAGGAAATGCTGTCAAGTCACATGTCACCTTGTTTAGCATTGCTATGATTCAAACCGTTGTTGAAGCCTTCTCATGGATGGATTGATCTCAGTGTGGATATTTTTTAATGCTATTGTATTGGTACCTAAATCTGATAAATGTCAGACTTTATTTCCCTGGAAAAAGAACATTAAAAAATTAAATTCCAGAAAGCACTATCATAAATTTTAAATGTGAAAAAATAAATTATAAACTATCTAAATGCCCGTCTATGTATTGTGAAAATTATTATTCCATCTCACTGATACAAAACAGAGATAAATAAAGGCGTTAAAATCATACCTAGAGAACAGAATCTGACTTTATAAGTGTAGAAAATAAAATATAATCTAGCGACAAAAATCCTGGTCTAGCACTGGGATTTATTTATTTACTCTTGCACACAATTTAGCTAGTCCTATTTAATAATTCTTATCTTTTGAGAAGATTTTGAAATTAAGCTTGTTCCATCTTGATAGAAAGAATAAGGGTAGCTCAGTAGATAGGGAGGGAGAGAGGAAAATGAGATACGGATTCTTTGGACTTATCTTTAGAGTGTACTAGAGGGTCAGTGTTCATGTTCTTTGAGAGTATGGTTGGCTAAAAGAGAAAGCCACACCTCCATCAAAGTCATTTCCTAGTGTGTGAGACATTTCAGACCACAGAGAACATCTTCAAAAAACAGGATCAGTAGAAAAGCACATTCCAGATCTCTCTCTGATGTGGGAGAAGCCAAGACCAGGAGACCAGAGACTGTGGCACAGAGACTCAGAGATGCAGCCCTAAGCAGATGGAGGATCATCTCTTCATCTGCTCAAAGACTATAGATTTATGAGAAAGAATTACAGGAAGCATTGCTTTTGGCCCAAAAGGCAGGATGCAGAGGAACATACAGGGATTAGAATGCAAAAGTTGGAAAAAAGAGGAAGGAACAATAGTTGGAGAATATTGACTTGGTAGAAATGGAAGTCACATGATAGAATTTTGTAAACTCCCAAAAATTGTTCAGAGAATATATCCCTTTTCAAGAAGACAAAAAGTAATAGAAGTGAACTTCTCCAGGAGGAATATACAGAAATCAGATTGCTTACATCAGTGGGAAGAGACAATTTAAAAGCTCAATGTTAGCATCTAAAACCAATCCATGGGCTCTCTGTGAAAATGCTCATATGTAAGTTTAGGTCATCAAGTGCTCATATATAAATTCAAGATAAAGTTAAATATTATTAAAATAAGTCCACTACATCAAGTATGACTTAGGATCTATTTCACCTAAATTCCAAGAATCTCTCAAGAACAGATTTAAAGCTTTGAATACTAATGGAAGAAGACCTGATGAGCTAAAAGACAGGACATCAGGAACCTCCCTAAAGAAGACAGCAAAACATCACCAAAACTAAAGAAAAGATCAAAGTGGATGTCAGAATAAACTCTGAAACTTGCTCTTAGTGGTAGAGTAGCATAAGAAATAATGCATGAAAAGCAAGTATAAGAAATGATGAATCAATGAGCTGAATAAGAGAGCAGTTGAAGACTAAACGAAATATGTATGAAATGTGCAAAGATTAGAATTAGACAACTGAAGAAGTATATATTCAGAATTGTTTCATTGAGAGAACTAAAGTAAGTCATACTTTGAGTTGCAATACTGACAGTTTCTATGGGCAAAATAATGAATGATGGAGGAAAAATGAAAAGACAATGAAAATAATGCACAGATTTACTGTACCACAAAGAACTAACTAAAATTTCTCCATTTCAGGAAGTAGCATGCATGCAAGAGCCAATGGTATTGAAGGAAGAACTTCAACTGTACTGAAAACATTATATAAAAATATGACCCCAGAAATTGATTCAATAGCTATTAGTAAATTACAAAAAGGTGTTGAAGCACTGGAAGCACTTCCCCAGTCATGTCAGTCACTTTGGAAGAAAGCTACTTGGCTAATTGACTGAAGGAGATGGCCACTTGTACCCACTCCAATGGAAGGTGATCCAACAGAATGATGAAACTATAGAACAATATTATTGATATAAAATGCCATAAAGCTTTTGATGAAGAAAGTCAACCACAGTTACAACAGTGCCTTGAGACAAAGGTGCTAGAGCAGAATTCAGAATAGTATGTGGAACACAATATATCACCTTTGATGTCAAATGGATCTTGATTTAATACAGAGAATTTCAGAAAGATTTTGCTTGTGGATTATTAATTATACCAAGACATTCAACTTTGTGGATAATAACAAACTATGGATAACTTTGAGAAGAATGGGCATTTCAGAATACTTCATTGTATTCATGAGGAACTTATACAAAGATCCAGAGATAGTTGTGAGAACAGAACAAGGGTATATTTTATGGTTTAAAATCAGCAATCATGTGTGATAGAGATATACCCTCTCACTATACTTATTTAATATATAAATATATAAATACATATGCTGAACAAATCATTAAAGAATGAAGAATATAGCATAAGGATTGGAGTAAAACTTATTAACATTCTATGGTATGCAGTTGACACGACCTTGCTTGCTGAAAATGAGTAGGATTTGAAGCACTTACTGATGAAGGCAAGGATTGTAGTCTTCAGTATGGATTACACTTCCATTTGTAGAAGTCCCAAGTCCTTACAACTGGACCAACAGGTAACATAATGAAAAAAGTGGAAAAGGTGAAAATTTTCAGGAATCTGTCTGGGTTGGATCGAGAATCAATGCTCATTGAAACAACACTCCATAAATCAAAAGACATGTTGGCTTAGATAAATCTGGTGCACGTGATGTCTTTAGAATATTAAAAAACAAGGATGTTACTTTGAGGGCTAAGATTCACCTTATCCAAGTCATGGCATTTTAATTGCCTCATATGTATTTGAAAGTTAGACATTGAAAAATGAAAATCATAGAAGAATCGATGAAGCATCTGTCTTGGGAGAAGTAAGGTCCGAGTATACCATAGAGGCAAGAAAGATGAGACTTTGTCCTACATAATTTGGACATGGTATTTGGAGAGATCAGCTCCCGGAGAAGGACACCATGCTTGTTAAAGTTGAGAGACAGTAAGGGAGAGAAAGCTTGAGATAGATTTAGACCATTGTGACGACGGGTTCAAGCATCTGAACAATTGTGAAATGGTTCAGAACTGGACAGTGTTTTTTCTGTTGTATATTAGAACTGATTTGTTGGCACATAACAACAATAACAATGTGTCTGAGAGGTTGAGGATTAAAAAGAGACTAGAACACTGAGTGAGGAAAACTATTGCTTCACATCTCTTACTGTGTCTTTATTGTTTACTGATCCTGATTTGTCGCAACCTATTAACGTCCTTCATCAGCCACACAATTAGAGTATTACATGTGAGTTCTCTGTTGCTTGACAATGAATTATAAAACCAAGCATAGACATAAAGTGCCACAGGAGAAAGAGTCAGAATAGGTGGAGGAAGATGGAGGGTTGGGGCATATCTGACCAATGCCTTTTGATAATAGTGAAGCCAGAGATAACTAGGAGATCAGAAATAACTTTCCATGACCTTTACTACAAAAAGAAAGATCAAAAGTGTCATTTCCTTATATATGTAAATATTTATATACATATAAAACAATGGATATTTGAGAAAGATTGTCCTCATATTCTTTCTATTGCAGTCATTCATTTAAAAATACTTGTAAATTTAAAACAGAACACAACAAGAAGTTCAGTAGAACTGAAGAAGCAATGTATAATGAAGTAACAATATATGAAAAAGGTCACACTTATGGTGTTGATAGAGACCAGATGAGTTTTTGAAACTATAATCATATGACACCATTTTTTGCAGTAATTAATGCTATTAAAATGACACCTTGCAACTAAAAAACAAATGGACCTACAAAATTAATAACAATAGGTCAGGAAGGTGAGTAAGAGAACAAGTAACTCTAAAAGATCAAAGGAGTAGCATTTGTCCATCTTTAAATATAAGATGGCACAGAGAGTGAGGGAAAATGGGAAAAGGAAAAGTTAGGATGGAAATGGGAAGAACGTTAGTTTGACATGAAGTTAGAAATCAATGTCCTAGATCAATTTGCTTATGAATGATTGAATAAGGAATAATTTGCTATTCACCTAAAATAAAATGCTCAAAAATTTTAAGGGATTATGAAATAAGCACCTTGTCAAACAGACACATATTTCTGAAATAATATTGAATATTAATATATTTATGTTTTGCTAGTAGAAATAAAAATCGTTACATATGTGTTAGTCTGGATAGACTACAGAAACAAATTCATAAGCACCCATATGTATATAAGAAAGAGTTTTATAAAAAGGGTAAGTGTGCATTGAGAAAACATGCCAACCCAGTCTAATTCAGTCATAAGTCTGATTTTAGACCATATGTTCAATATCAATCTATAAAGTCCTCTTCAGACCCACAAAACACATGCAACAATGCCAAATGCAGAATGAACAGAAGTCAGTGAGTAGAAAGTCTTTCGATCCAATGGCAGCAGAAGCATCTCGACACTGGCAGAGGTATCTCCAGCTTCAGAGGTCTGGTAGCATCAGGACACGTCCATCTGTTTTCTCGAAGGAAGGACTCATAGGAAGTCAGTCATGTCAGCCAAGTCTTTCAGGCAGAGTGTTGTCAGGAGAGAGTCTCCAAGGAAGTGAACTGAGAGAGACAGTGTCTCCGTCTCCAAGAAGGAACTGCCACATTTCCCAGAATTCTCAGGAGAAGGCCATGCCCACACAGGGGTCTCCTTGACTATCTCCATATTGACAGGTTAGACTTCACTCCTGTACTCTTAATTCTCAAATCGATCCTAGATTATGTGACTAATCTAGTCACCTAATACTAGATTAGGTCACAGTATTACAAAGAATTAACATTTACTTCTAATAACTTTTCAAATCACACTATTAGTGAATACAATATAATGCTGAAATTGACAGAAATTTAATTCCTTAGAATCAGTTTCTTACAGCATATTTATTGCTTTATTAAAGTGAAACATGTATATATCATTTTTATACAGAACTAGAAGAAAAATGTCCAATGAATATCATCTTCAGGAAATGGTGACTATTTCAAATTCCCTTTAATTAATTGATTGACTAATTAAAAAAAATCAAGCTTGAAAAGTCAGTTCAGGAAATAATCCCTCAAAAAGTCTAGAAAAAATATTTTGAAAAAAGTTCAAATAAATTATTACATCTAAGTTTTTCTCACATTATCAGACTAAGCTTAAATTAACATTTACTAGGTAGAACATATGTATATATGTACAACTATAATTACCCTATAATATATGTGTATATGTGTGTGTATATATGTGTATGTATGTATGTGTGTCTGTTTGTGTGTGTGTGTGTGTGTGTGTATATATATATATATATATATATATATATATATAAATCACCCCATTCCATCCCAGGTAAAGAAAGTCTAGCAGTCAAATACTGGGATATAAGTCCTTCATCGGGGTCATGCACTCACATGGAATGATGCAGGAAGATCGTAGGCCAATTTTTCAAGGTGACCTAAAATCATCTACCTACCATAGTTTTATGTTATCCATAGTTCCTATGAAACTTGCAGTCAAAAGAATGCTTAGGCATAGAAAAAGCAAATGGGCCTCTCTCTGTTTTTTGTTTGTTTTGAGATTAGAACCATCTGACATCAGTCATGGTATCATTTATTCCAAGTCCTCTTCTGATCCAGCCTGAATTTCTGGAAGCTCTCTGTCAATGTTCTACCACAGCCGCTGTTAAATGATCTTCAGCAACATTTATTTGCTTGTGGTCTCTGTAAAACATTTCTACAATTTCTACATTCTGTTGTATTATCTTTCTTTAGAGTAGGTATAAAAAGTATCCCGCCAGTTTATTGGTAAAGTAGCTGTCTTCAAAATTTCTCAACATATGTGAGTGAATGGTCCTAGTGTTTTATCAGTTTGTTGAAATGTATAGCTTGTTTTTCCATCAATTCCTGAAGCAGTGTTTTGGGGCAGTGCTCTCAGCATAGTTGGAGTTTTGTCCTTAAGTACCATTGGCTCTTGAGCATATACTACCTCATGAAACGGTAGAATGTTGGCTACTTTGTTTTGGTGCAATAACTCTGTGTATTCCTTCTATCTTCTTTTAATGTTACCTAAATGATTCAATATTTTGCCTATAAAATCTTTTAATGTTGCATCTTGAATTTTTTTCTTTAGTTGTTACACCTTAAAATATGCTGGGCAAGTTCTACCTTTCTGGTTTGCTAAGTCCAAGTCTTTGTACTTTCATTATAAGATTTCCCTTTGTCTTCCTAAACTGCCCTTTCAATTTTCCTTTTTAGTTCTCCATAGCCTCTTCACAATCACTCAAAATCAAAATTCATTGTCTTGAATTCTAACTCATAGATAGTGACTCAAAGGACAGGTGGATTTCTCAATTGTAACTTTTTAGAGGATAGAAAGTGAAGATCCTTTTTTCTCCTTTATAGTCTTTTATTATTCTGGAAACACTACTGAATATGTTCAACTTGGGTCACTCTGCTGGTATTTGAAATATCAATGGCATAACTCTCAGCTTACAGCAACATGCAAGGCACCACAGCTCTACAACTGATAGACAATTGGTGGAATTTACTCCTTAGAGAGTGAGACTGAAATTAACTCCTTTGAGACTCATTATTATTAAATAAAATAAACTGTAGAACAAATATTTCAACAGTGTGAATTATTTAATGAGGCAACAGCTAAATAAATATATGTGAGATTTTACAAGTTCTAAGTAATTATGACACATATTTGTTTAATTATTTATTTAAAAATTCTACTCTAGGTAATACATTTCAAGTTAAGTACACTAACATGAATTTTATTTATGATGGTATTGAAGGTAATGCTCCATGAGAAATTCGTTATACATATTTCTTTTAAATTATTAAGAAAATGATGCTATATATGTTCTAATTCTCTGTAAAATATTTTTAATATTGTTTACCACAAAGTATTGAGATGGAAATCACTATTCTTTTGGGGGGGGGGGCAGAGTATCACTGCCTTCTGGTGGTCATGGGAGTTACCAAGTCTCGCTCCTGAGAGCTGCTGCTGGATTTTAACCACCAAGCCCATGGGCCTCAGTCCCGCACTCAACCACTTACACCACCAGAGCTCAGCCCCAGAAATCATTATTCTTAAAAAAATTATTAAACCAAGCAATAAAACCAGTAAGTGAATTTACTTCATCTGCTGAAATTGGAGATATTTGCTAATCATATCTATTACTGTATCTTGTGAAACATAAATAACTGTTTATCTCTAAATCAGCAATTTGGTATTACATTAGAATCAGTATTACTAAGAAGTGTTATAAAAAACATTATGAATAAAGATGATTTTTCAAATATTTTACCTTAATGAAAATCTCTGATTTTAGTAAATAATATTTTGAATAACTCTTAAATATTAGAGAATATAGCACTTATTAATACATAGTAAGATATGATGTATGATCCTTTATATAATTTTATACTTCTGAAATTAATAGGTACAATATGGACTGTGACCTTATTCTAGAAAAATAATTTGCTATCTTTATAATGTTTATCATCTCTGTAGCAAGTCCTATTTTATAGCATGGAAAATAAATATTATTGGCGAGATAACTATAAAATAACATACCTTGCTTTGTTTCTAATTTTAATTTAAAAAAAGCCTGGAAAATGTGTCTATCTCAATGAGTCTGTGTTATTATATAGTACAGGTGGAAGACCACAGGAAAAATGAATGTAGGGAGATAATTTACCGATTTTAAGCATAGACCCTTAGTCCAAGCTCAAAAAACAGAAGCAGAGCCTTTGTATCATCATTAGGCATGTATTATGCTTAGGTCTAAAAATTAGGAGAATTAGAAAGGTAGTTTATTATATATTTTATTGCTTATATAATTTTCATGGAGCTTATTATATATATCACATATAGCACTAGATATGGATGATGAATGCCACTTGTCTGCCATTTTTTTGTAGTGTGCTGGCTTGTATTTTGCTGTGATGCTGGAAGCTGTGTCACAGGTTTACTGAAAATGAACAGGTTTTTAGTAAACTTCAGACTGAGAACAGAAAGCAAAGGACTTGACTCTCCCCATTTAGAGGGAGAGGACGCTGAAAACCTTATACACGACTTTGGAGCATTTTCAAATACTGAGTGCCTAAGCAAAGGAAACAGGACATCCTTGTAGATACTGTTGGCAGATGGGCACTACAAATTTGAGGAAACTTGAAATGTGACTGAAGAAGAAATGATCATGGATGGGGAGTCAACCATTGTTAATTGAGTCCAGTAATGGCTGTGGGAGTGGAGCTTTCAGGATCTTAATTTGCTTGAGGGGCAAGACTCAGGTCAAGAATAGCAGTTGCAAAATCTTCTAATGATTGGAACATTGAATATACAAAGTATGAATTTAGAGAAATTGGAAATGGTCAAAATGGCATGGAATGCATGAAGATCAATATCATAGACCTGTGTCAGCTAAAGTGATTGGTATTGGCAATTTTGAATGAGAAAATCATTTCATTTACTATGCCAAGTTATAAATAATCAAAACAAATGGTATGCTGTCAGAAAGGATCTTACTAAATTCATTAGGAAGTACAGTGCTATTTGTGATTGTATTATATCTATCTGCCTTCGAGAAAATTCAGTCAATACATTTGTTCAACTTTCTGCACCAAAAACTACTAGTGATGAAAAGTGGAAGTATTTTACCAATGACTTCTGTCAGATATTTATCAAATATACAAACAAGATGCATTGATAGCTATTGTTGACTGGAATGAAAAAGTTGGAAACAAAGAGGAAGGAAGAATAATTGAAAAATCTGGCCCTGGTAATATAAATGAGACTGGAGAGAGTATGAAAATATTATTTTAAACCAATGGCTTGTTCAAGGCAAATTGTTTGGCTTTGAACCTTTTGTACGGCAACACATACATATGGGCTTTCTTATATGGAATAAACAGAAATCAAATTGACTGCATCTATGAGAAGAGACTTTGGAGAAGATGAATAACACAAGCTAAATCCAGATCATAGGCTGACTGTGTAACCCACCATCAATTGCTCATATATAAATTTGGGTTAAAATTGAAGAAATTAAAATAAGTCCCAAAAGGGAACTATGACCTCTCCCACCTAAATTTTAGGAACATCCTAGAACAGATTTAATGTAGTGGACACTAATGACAGATCTGATGAGCTGTGGGAAGACATCAAAACTATTAGGCAGGAACAATGCAAAAGGCATTTCAAGAGAGAGGAAAGAGAGAAAAGATGAAAGTGAATATCAGAAGAGATTCTGAAACTTGCTATTAATCAAAGAGAAGCTAAAAGAAGTGGGAGAAAGGATAAACTTGAGGAGTTGAATAGTAAATTTACAAGGGCAGCTTGAGAAAGGAAAGGCAAATATTATAATGAAACATATAAAGACCTAAAAATGAATACCACACTCAGGATCTCTCAAATTGAAGGAACTCAAAAAAAAAATGAAGCCTTGATCTAGAATTGTAAAAACTCTGTAGGCAAAATAGAAGTTAATGCAGGAGTAAGTGGATATACAATGAAAATGACTGACACAAGGTGTTATAGGAAATGTAGGGTAGAGATGGGTGATAGGGAGGAAAAAGAGATGTGGAAGGTAAATAATGAAGGTAAGAGGGGCAAGGGAGCGTTGGAGCTATTAGTGACTGAACTGTTCATTTGTGGGGGCAAATCACCCATGCGGGCAGGTATTGCTCTATGGTAGATGTGGTGGTGATTGTACAGCCCCTGCACCTTGATATGTATGAATCATTGAACTATTCAAGGCTATGTTATATAAATTATGTGCAAAAAATCTATAAAAGAAAGTAAAATAAAAATGCCTAGGGATGGCTGAGCCCTGGTGGCATAGTGGTTGAGTGCAGGACTGTGGCCCACTGGCTTGGTGGTTCAAATCCAGCAGCTCTCCAGGAGCAAGGCTGGGCCTCCCACTCCCAGCAGAGGAGAGGGATACCCCCCCCAAATGCCTAGCGATGAAAATGAAAAAAAATAGAAGAGGGAAAAATACAGAATCATTGGAACAGAAAGATCGAGCTAACAGTCCACCATTTCAGACAGTAGCATATGTGTAACAACCAATGGATCCTGAAAGACGAAGTTCAAGCTCTCTGACTGCATTAGCAGAATACAAAGCTTAAGAAATTAATGTAATGTCCATAGAACTATTTAGAAATTTTAAAAAGCACTAGAAGTTCTCATTCATCCACTCCCCAACATTTGAAAAACGGCTATCTGACCAACTGATTGGAGGAGATCCATATTCATGCTCACTCTAAAGAATGGTGACCCAACAGAGTACTCACATTTTATAATGGTATCATTGATGTCTCATAAAAACAATAGATTTCTTAAAATCACCCAACAATGATTATAGCAGAGCGTTGGCAGGGAGTGGGCAAGAAGCTCAGGCTAGATTCAAAAAGGCACAAGAAGCAAGTTACTTATGTCAGCTGGATTTCGGCTCAAAGCAGAGAATACCAGAGAGATGTTTACTGGTGTTTCATTTACTATGATAAGGTATTTGACTGTTGAACATAATAACCCATTGATAATTGTAAGAAGAAAGGGAATTCTGAAACAATTCATTGTAATACTGAGAACTTGTATAGGGATCGAGTGGTAAATGTGTGACCAGGACAAAAGAGTACTGCATGGTTTAACAGCAGGAAAAATGTGCATCACTGTTGTATCTGCTTACAATATTTGTTCCATCTAAGTGTTGAGCAAATCACCAGAGACACTGAATTATATGAGAAGGAGCACTGGATCAGGATTGGATAAAGGTTTATTAACAACCTAAAGTATGCAAAGGATACAACTTTGCTTGCTGAAAGTGAACAGAACTTGAAGAACTAGCTGATAAATATCAGTGGTTGCAGCATTCAATTCTAATCACAATTCAATGCAAGGAAGATGAATATCCAATTGCTCATTTGTAAATTCAGGTCGAGGCTGAAGATAATTAAGACTATCTAACAAGAGACAAAATATGACCTTGACTTTATCCCTTTTGAATTTCAGGTACATGCCAAGAAAAAATTTGATGTATTGAACACTAATAAGAGATCACCAGTTGAGCTGTGAGATGACATCAAGAACATCATACATGAACAAAACAAAAGGTCATTAAAAAGACAGGGAAATAAGAAAAGCTCAGCATGAATGGCAGAAAAAAACCCTAAAACATGCTCTTAATCTTAGAGTAGCTAAGAGGCATTGGAAATGATTAAGTCAAAGAGCTGGATAGAAATCACCAACAGACAGCTTGAGAAGACAAAGTCAAATATTGTAAAGAACTATGCAATAAGCAATAGAGTTAGAAAACCAAAAGGAAGAACTTGCTCAGCATATCTTAAACTGGAAGAATTCAAGACAAAATTCAATCCTAGAGATGAAATATTGACAGATTCCTAAGGCAAAATATTGAATGATACATGGAATATCAAAAAAAGATTGAAAGAACACAGTCATGAATCAAGAAAAACTAGTCGATGTTCATCCATTTCAAGAGATAGCATATGTAGAAGAACCAATGGTGCTGAAAAAAGTTCAAATTACACTGAAAACCTTAGCCCCCCCAAAAAGGAATTGATTCAACTAACTGATGAAGAATTGGAAGTACTCAATATTCTATGCAATTAAATTTGGAAAACAGCTATTTGGCCAATTGGCTGAAAGACAATTATGCAAGTACCAAATCAAAAGAAAGATGATCCAACAGAATGCTCAAAATACAAAACAGGATTGGTTGAACCCCAGTGGCGTAAGTGGTTGAGTGCAGAACTGCAGCCCGCGGGCTTGGTGGTCAAATCCACGGCTCTCAGGAACAGCGCTGGGTAGCTCCCACGACCACCAGAGGCAGTGATGCCCCCCCCCCCCCAAATACAAAGCAGGGTCATTAATATAGCATTCAGTGAAATTTTGATGAATATTACCCAATAATGGTTGCGGCACTACTGACAAGGAACTTCCAGAGCTTCAGGCGGGATTTAGATGAGGATTTGGAACAAGGGCAATTTTGCCAATGTCAGATGGATCTTGGTCGAAAGCACAGAATACCAGAAAGATGTTGCTTGCATTTTATTGACAATGCTAAAGCCTTCAACTTTGTGGGCCATAACAAACTATGAAGAGTGAGAACCCTCATTCAGAACAATGAGAACTCTGGAACCCTTGAATGTGAGCTTGTGAAACCAGCACCTGTATCATGAGATCTTTGTGGAAACAGAACCATGGAATTCAACATGATTCAAAACCATGAAAGATGTGTTTCAAGGTTGCATCACTCATTATCCTTTTTCAATTTATATGCCAAACAAATATATGATCATTGAAGTAGATTATGTAAATAAGAATGCAACTTTGGAATTGGAGGAGTGTTTGTGAACAATGTGTGCAGTGCAGATGAGACAATCTTGCTTGCTGAGTCTTAGGAGGGATTGAATTACCTGCTTATGAAGAATTGTGACCTTTAGTGTTAGCAAAAATGCAATGTAAAGAAAAGCAAAGTTCTCATAAATGTACCAGGAGGGAAGTGATATTAGGACTGTGGTTAGTGGAGAAAATTTGATTTTGTCAAGAATTTAATATTTTTTTGATCTTCAACTAATCAAAGTAGGAATCAGTAAATCAAAAGACCCATTGTGTTAGGTAAAGGTGCTTCACAAGATCTTTCAAATTTCACTAATAAGGACACAGAAAGCACATCAATTGATATCTGTGTACAGATATTCTCATGAGAACTCTGACATTCAGTTTTACCAATAAAATCTTTTAAAAAGATCTCTTTATTTTTTATTGTTAAAAGATTTTTTTTGGGGGGGGGGACCATCACTGCTCTCCGGCGGTGGGAGTAGGAGGCCCAGCCCCACTGCTGGAATTGAACCTCCATCCCAGTGAGCCGCAGTCCCGCGCACAACCACTATGCCACCGGGGCTCAGCCCTTAAAAGTTTATTTTATAGGGGACTCTTGAATCTTTTATTTTGGGGGTTTTTTTTGGGGGGGAGGACATCACTCCCCTTTGCAACATTGGAGCCGCTGCTGGAATTGAACCTCCATCCCAGTGGGCCACAGTTCCGCGCACAACCACTACGCCACTGAGGCTCAGCCCAAATCTCTTATCATTTATATCAATGATACCCTGCATATTTGTACATATGATTCCATCATTATTTTGTAATCATTGACTTTCCATTTTAACCCTTGGTATCCGCTCCTCTATTTCCCTCCCTCACAACCTCCTACCATTGTGACCTCTTGATAAACTAGAAATTATTATTTTCATATCTGACACTGACCATTGTCTCCCTTCTCACATGATTTCTGTTGTTCATCCTCCTGGAAAGGGGGCTTTGTGTTAATCATTGTGATCAGGTCCCCCCTCCACCCTTCTACTCTTCTGATATCACTACTCCCCTTCAGTTCCTGGATTCCATGTGTCATGAGCCCTTATCTCATATCTGTACCTTTGCACATGCTTCAGTATAGTCTGCAGTGAAAGGCAGGATTGAGGTCACAATAGTGGGGGGTGAGGAAGCCTCAAGGAAGCAGAACAATATTGTGTGTTTTACTGGTACTATACTGCATCCTGGTTGACTTCTCTCTTCCTTGTGATCATTCTTTGAGGGATTTCCCATTGTCTATAGATAGGTTTTGTGTCTCTGCTCTGATGCCCCTCATTCACAACAATATATTTGTCATTCTTGTTGTTTGTTTTGGGTCTGATGCCTTTTACATAAGTATTGCCTATGTACATATTTCTATATGACAATATACTATGGTAGTGGATGTACTTTCGACCTCTTGTACACAATGCATGAAGACTTTGTTCCAACAACCTGGTATTCTGTGATATCCGTCCAGTACAATCACTGAAGAAAATGTGGGTGCATTAGCAAATGTGGTAAAGAAAGTGGATGGCCTGGATATCAAAAGATATAGCATCTAGGTTCTTATAGTCTTGAAGTTAAACAAGTGACCATCTAGTAGAGAAGCAACAAGTCCAAATTGAAGAAGCTCAGCAGCCTGTGCCATCATGAGGTGACACTGGAATGTGGTAACAGACATCAGAAGAGCAAAACAAGGAAACTCAACCCACAGTATCACTAAAGCTTTTTTTTATATATATGTACTATATTTACATTCTTACTTGTTAGTACTGATAAGGCCACTGTGATTTCCCTTTATATTTTATATTATACACTCTATAGAAATAGACTATAGACTATTAGTTATTACTTAATAAAATATATTTTTCTTTTTTTATTCCATAAATTATCCTAGGATATTTAAGTATTTAGTCATATATGTCTTAGTCATCTAGTGTTTCAAAAAACAATTTGCACAGTAAGTGACTCCACTTTGGAAACTTATTCTTGGTGATACTGCTAATCCCCTGATCTCTACTGAGTTATTTAATCTCTTTTATATTTCAATTACGGTTGACTTAAGCTACAAACTAATATTATATCCTTCATTCTTCCTCAACAATGTAATTGTCTCTAATCCTGACTCATTAAGATCATAGAGATAAGGGTTTACAATACATTTGATAATTATAGAAAATTACAAAGTGGAGGATAATTATATAATGCTGATATCATGGTGAAACCAAGTTAATATATTTTAGAAGAATAAAGGTAAATTTATAGTTATATAAAATACTGTTACTAGATGCTGCTAAATTCTAGTATTTCCCTCTTTAACAACCTCCTTTAAAATTTTTCTCTTGACTATCATGTGGGGTCATAAGGGTCTTAGCTGATGGTCTTGATTGTGAACATAATGGTCTTTTACCCAATGTGCAGGGAAAAAAACAAATACTTTTGTGACACTAAATACAGTTTTAGCTCTCTGTTAAAAATATTGTTTCTAAACTTCTTAATTACATGTTGTATTTTGAATGAGAATACAAGGAAGAAATTTCATCCACAAATTATTATTTCCATACAGTATAGTAATATGTTTCCTATAACAAAATACCTTAATATACTTTGCATAATCTGATTCTGAATGATTGTGCTTTATAGGCTACTCAATGAAATTCAAAGATTTGGATTCTAACAAGCTTTAGATATATTTCAGAGATGGAATGTCAAAACACTTAATTGTGCTCTTGGGGGACATATACATTACAAAGAGACAGCTATTCAAAGAGAGCAAAAGGATGATGAATGATATACATACATTATATCAGTAAATATGTCCACAGTGGTCGTATCCTTTTATCCGATCTGTATGCTGAGCACATAACTGGAGGAAGGAGTATGTGAAGAAAACCGGGTCATTAAGATTGAATGAGTGTCCATTAACAACTTATGATATACATATAAACTAATCTTGCATTATGGAAGCAAATAGGATTTGAAGCACTTACTAATTATTAAAGTATAAAGCCTTCAGTATGGGCTGCAACTCAAGGTAAGCAAAGCTAAAAACTCCACAACAGGATCAGTATCAACATGATAAATAGAGAAAAGATTGAAGTTGTCAAACATTTCATTTTAATTGGATTCACAATCAATGTAATGGGACAGGAATCAAAGAATCAAATGGCATACTACATTGGGAATGTGTGCTGCCTGAGCCCTCATTACTGTGTGCAAAAGCAAGGATGTGATTCTGAGGACTAAGGTGTGCAAGCTTCCTGCCAGGACATTCTCAATGGGCTTATTCTGGTGGATTTGGATAATTAAATGGGGAGATTTCAACAGAATTGGCTCACATAATTGAAGGGACCATGGATTGCCAGAAAAACTGATGATCTTCTTTTGCAATGGGGCTGAATTTGGAAGCAAGAATAAAGATTTAATTTCATGTACTTTGAACATGTCATCAGAAGGGCAGGATGGGACAATGGGAAGGGTTATGGTGCTGATGGTCACCTTGTGTTTGATTAAGTAGGAGGTTCATTGAAAAAGTGGACAACCCAGGAGGAGGTGGATTGGCAGAGTGACTGCAAACAACCACTGTGACAAGGGTCCAGAATGGGGCAGGGTTTCATTTTGTTGTACAAGGAGTTGCTATGAACAAAGGTAATGTAACCCCCAAACAATAATCAATCTCAATTTGTTAATAATCTGTAATGAATGTGGAAAAAGTATTGTTTACTGAGACCTTTCTCTGCAATTTACCTGCACATATCCACATTACTTCACAGATAAGACTGAGAGTCATGTTAAAGTAATATTTACACAGAGATAATTTATTTAGGCAAATTGTTTAAAAGACATTAGTGTTGCTTATCATTAAAATATGCAATAAAATAACTTCTAAAGTTTCATCACCACTAGTCCATTTCCTTATCATAAAAATTAGCTGACTATGTCTTTCTCTTTCAACACCATGCTTACTCTAAGCACAGAATCAAATTCTTGGCTATTAGTTTGCTACCCATTTTAGAGGACAGAGCAGGACTTCACCTTCGAGATTCTGAAGTTCTAAATTTTGAGTGATTAGGAGATTCTAACTACTGACTTTCCGTTCACAGCCCAAAGCATAACCTATTAAGTTTGCTCCAAGTTCAATTGTATTGTAGTGTCCACATATTATATCAATTTTCCTATGTAGTGATATACTACAACTGACTTTTGCAAACTCACTAAGGTATATAGTTGGCAACTTTTCCACAGCTTATCATCAGTGATGCCATATAGGCATCAGGTTGGCAATAAGGCAGCATTTTCATTAAAGAAACTGACAAGTGCTATAGATTTGAACCATTCGTCCTTCTAAAAACATTCTTTCAAATTATCAGCAAGTAACTGCATCTATGTCTTCTATTTACTCCCTCAGTATTAGCTGAGTAGCAAAATATTGTTTCATTTATTTGTAAATAAAGCTGGAATATTTATCACATCTAAGCCCATTTAATATTTCTCCTAAATAAATAAATATCAGTAAACTGCTCTTGATTAACAGTGAATTTACTTTACAGCAGTGGTTGTTAAGTATTAGATTTCTGACTATGTGAAATATCTGATTTAGATTCCTGACCAGGGCATTTCATGCACAGCCACCGACTACCCATCTGTCGGTGATAGTGTATTTGTTTTCATCATGATTAGGTTTAAGCAGAGTTTAGTAACCAAGAAAGACAAGAAAGAAATTATGGCCATGTGTGCAAATCCACTTAGGTAGATGCTGCATAACCGAGAGTCACTTTGCTGTCATAGACAGATTCTTTGTGAGTCAGGAGGCTTTTCAATGGCATGTAAGATCCACAGCACATTTACAGCAACTCAAATGGACTCATTTGGATATTTGGATTAGTTGCTCCTTTCTTGTGATATCTCTGCTGTGGATTAAAATGTGCTGCCACAATATATATATATATTCCCATCCTTATAGGCTTATGATTATGATCCACATTGGAAATATGCTATTAGGGAAGTCATACCACTTAAGGTCAATAGCTACAATCCTGATGACTTCTTAGTTATAAAAACAATCAGAATAGGGACAATGGTACAAACACTTCGGAAAACAGACATTGTTTGAGGCTCCTGCCCAAGCTAAAAACTGACAGTACCAATGAATATGTGCAGCTACCAGCAAAAGCTAGTCTGCATGACAGAGATCTTTCTGTGACAATCTATATTCACTAATGCCAACAACCTGTGGTAGTTATTTCCATGATTGCAGCAGTAGGTGATTGAGAGAGGCCTTCAGGAGATGAATTGTCACCAGGGCTGCGAACATGGGCATGAGCTCAGGAACAATTGTGGGTGATGGTGTCGGACCAGGCTGCATTTCCATCTCTTGTACATAAGGTGGCTGTGAGAAGAACCGACTCAAAGGCACCTCATAACAAGAACACCAACAACAGGTAAGTAAGATAGTCATTTCCCACCTAGATGAAACTATCAGGGAAACAAGATTGTTCTTACACATTCTACAAGTTTTGCTCCCTTATCTAACAAGCAATTCCAAATACCTAACCTGAAAATGTGAACTAACAGCATTTATGTTATGTGGGCTTAGTAAATATGTGAAAAAATGTGTGTGTTGCATGAATATTAGATGAGGTGTCAAAAGTTCTCGCAAAATGGAAATGAAAGATAATGTAATTATTTAGCCCCCTCATATCTTTAAAACGGAATACAATAATTGATATCTTATTGCCAGAAATATATTGTTTCTATTTTCTTATAGGTCCAACATTTTTTCTCACTTAGAACATGGGAAACAATAGCAAAGTTTTAACCAAATATGTTCAAATATCATTATAACAATTCTTACTGTACTTTCTCCAGACAAATTACACAAAAATATCATGTAAAAGGTTTGAAGAAAAAAATACCACTACAGTGTAGGCAGTGTGTGTGGTATTTTAGAATGAACAGCATAAAACTTTAAAAACTTTAGAGGCGGGGCTCATAGTGGTTGAGTGTGGGACTGCGGCCCATGGGCTTGATGGTTCAAATCCAGCAGTGACTCTCCAGGAAAAAGGCTGAGTAGCTCCCATGACCACCAGAGGGCACTGAGGCCAACAGAATAGCTTTAGTGGCAGTTATTATTATTACCATTATTTCCAATTTGATCAGAGCCTCCGCCTAGATGTTGGCATTCTCATCAAAATAACTTATGAAAGAGTACTCCCAGAAATGTAATAGAATAAAATTACATTGGCTAAGTTGTGAATATCATTAATATATTCTGAGCAATATAATTTTGAAAAGATGTGAGACAATTTTATCCCATTTTAATGTTGAATTATTTATAAATGCAAACTTTTATTAATGTGTTGTCAAAATTGAAGACTTTGTTAATTAAGTCGTATTAAATATTGACTGGCATGAACTAAAACATATCAATTAATTTTCAATAATATCATTCAGATGTTCTGTTGAAATATAAGTGTTGGCTATTTAGAACTTATGGGAAAGATTTGGATATTTTCTATTATATGTTAAAATTATTCAAATCTGAATATTTTTGTATTTGAAAGCAATAGATAAACAAGCAAATAAGCAAGAAAAATAACTATTTTTAACTGAAAATATATTTTAGGATTTCAGGGTAAAATGATCATTTATTTCATATTTACTAGTGATAAATATTATATCATGGAAATGAACCTTTTTTAAAATAAAAATAATAATTTTGCAGAGATAGTAATATTGATGATGAAGCATCAGGATCAATTGAATCACTTGTTTCTGCATTAGTTCTCAACTCTGATGAAATTACTAAAATATATGGGTGCTAATGTTAGTTTAATGGCTTGGAAATAAAATTTTAAATTTGATCATGTTTCCCACATATAAACTGCGGTTCTTTTGGAGATATTTCAGAGTCTAAAATCTGAGACACTTGATGTGTGTAAAAGCACAGCCCCAAATAAAAGCCAAGCCTTGAGTCTAACTCCACTTTGTGTCTTCACAGCGTCAGAAACCCATGTTGATTTTAGAGTTGCATTTTCTGCAGTTATCTTTTTCCCTCTGGTGCTTAACCTTTGTGCTGATAGAACCATACTCCTTTAAGGAGGTATTGTTTTCCCTCGCACCCAGGCAGATTCAGGCTGTCAGAGTCTGTTCTCACAGGATCTTTCGCGAAAGCCTATACTTGAAAGATCTTGACAGATGTTCTGAATGTTGAACTCTCAGCAAAAAATATGCTTGCAACAGGAGCTTTAGTAATATATCCCCAGAAAAATATGTCCTTTAATTGTCTTATGCCCATCCTTTAATCATTAGAAATGCAATTATGTGCCCTTAACTAGCCTCCTAATCCCACACATACGTTATCCACTAATCCCTGGTAACCTCACTTTAAAAATCATGCCTACGATTCCCTTGATTATCTTTCAGCTAATCATAATTTAGCTCTTGCTTTAAAAGGGTAAAAATGCTTCCTTCTTTGTTGCTGTTTGGTGCAGCCATCTTCACTTTGTAATTTTGGATGGCTCCCAGTCCTGACTGTTCTTTGGACTTTAATAAATCTATGATTTTTACTTGGACAGTGTGTTCCTTCTCATGCTAGTAGAAGAGCTAGGATTTGATATAAGAAACAGAGTTGGAAGGAGTTTCATGACCATTAAAGAATGATCCAGGCCTATGGATCCTTTGTACTCAGCAGCCTTCTTATTTTTACAGAAACTCACAACCATCCAGGCAATTTTGACTCCGAACGATCCTATAGCGCAAGGAAGACCTGCCCCTGTGGGCTTCTAAGTCAAATTCCTCATTGCATTAGAAAGCCTCATCTTTCTTCCTGTGACCAGTGGTTTCAAACTGCTGGCTTGACTGGATCAACAGCCTGAGGTGTAATCACTCTGTCACCAAGACTCCTGGATAAATTTTGTTTTTCCTTTTTTTAAAACTTTTACTTATCTACAGTAAATTAGAGATCAAATATTCCAGTGTGAAATGAATCCAATGAGTGTCATTTTTCTACTGGCTCCTGAAACTTCCAAAAGGCATCAAAATTGAAGTCATTTCTACACAAGGTACCACATCCATATAAACTGAATAGGTTAAAGGATTACAATTTCAGAGTTCTATGAACTCACGTCCTTTCCCCAATATTGTGCAAAATGCAGTGTTTAAGGCTGAGCTCTGGTAGCGTAGTGGTTGTGCGCGGGATTTGGCCCACTGGGCTTGAAGGTTCAAATCCAGCAGCAAGGCTGTGCCTCCTGCTCCCACCACCAGAGGGCAGTGATGCCCCCCAAACAAACAAACAAAAAACCAAAATGCAGTGTTTAATCCAGCCAAACTTCCATTGCCTGGTTCCTTTTTCCTACTCTTATCTTCTTTCTTTTGTTGCCCATCCTTCACCAACAGCTATAGAATAGCCCCTTCTGTTCCTCTCTCCCTTTACATTCTTGTATCTCTGTAAGTGCCATTTTGAATCTTTAATTATCTGCAAGAGTTTTTATATGCAGATAGCTCAATTAAAGAAATGTCTTTGATACTTAGATACCTCAAGTTATCTGGATATCCACTCGTGAAGTTTTCTTGACAGGAATCTGGAATCCAGAATGAATCTTAAGGTGGATTTTTCTGTAATTATTTCTTTGGATATATCATATATTTAATTTTTATGTTTTAGGGCTCAAACCCTGCTCACAAAAATTTTTAATACATGGTGGGGCAGGGGTTTCCCCTCATTTTCTAACATGCAATAAGTGCTCAGAAGAGAATATGTTATTTAATCTAATTCATAAACTACCTTCCAAAAACAGAAATAACTTAAATATCTTTAAGGAGAGAAATTTCTATATTAACACACATAAAACAGTGAATACCTCTAGAGAGTCAATTACTAGGATAAATGACAACTTTTGCCAAGTTTAGACCTATTTAAAAAAGTTTAAATACCATTCTACTACAAATAAGAAATTTCCGATGTAAATCATCTATGTTCATTTGAATAGAGGTATAAAAAGAAGTTGAAGTTAAGAAATGAAATAAAAATCATCTGCAATCATATAACTGATGAAAAACTGTTTGATATTCTGTCCATTCTTTTACTATAAGCAGATTATCCCTTAATATTGATTATGAACATCTATCCAAACCTATGATCATAGATAAGAAGTTTAACCTAACCTTTTTATTATCCTATGCATTTTAATAGACACCAAGCATTTTATTTTAAGCATCTTCCATTTGTTTTAATAAATGTTTGCTCAGTTCTTCTTTTGTTTAGAATTACTTGGATGACACCTTCATAACAGATTAGAATTTTCTTCATGTATGATCTAGCATTTCTAAATTTGGCAAAAGCATACTATTCATATTTTCTGCTAATATTTTATAATGCAGAAGCTCTAGTTTGTATTGATTCAGATATACTATTTTTCCCGTAGCAAACTTGATATAACTTTAAATTTAAGCTTAATAATCCACCTTTGAATAATAATCCATTTCAGATTACTTATCACTATTTTTAAATGTTTATTCTTACATTCTGATATGTTTATATTTTGAGCAAATATGAATTTTTAATTTCCATTGTTTTAAGAAATAATATTTTGGTCTCATTTTCAAAGCACTATTTATGTTAAATTATAGAAAATAATGAATCTATAAATTCACTTTACTTTTACAGATTTTAAAATCCTGACTTTCAAATGGAAAAAATCAAGATAGATCCAGTACTTTCAGCATAATCTGTAAATGCCTCCATGTTAGTGGATTAGCTTGATTGACACCGTGTTCACAAAGCTTCTTGTGAAAATCTTTTTCCTTCGTATAATCTATATAAAAAGAAAGTAAAGTAATTTGATTTTCTTGATGATTTCATGCCACATTTACATATTGATTATAAATAAAACCAAATTATTGTGACCCAGAAACACCTTCAATGTTACTGAAACTTAGAAACTCATTAAAAAGTGCCCCAATTTTAGAGCCTTTTAAGAACAAAATGACTAACAGGTAAAACAGTACTGTTAACTTTTATTCCACTACAGAAACTACAGTATTCGATATCTTCTTATATCTAGGCACAGTTAGTAAACACCAGGTGTAACTTGCAGTACAAAATATCCAAAGCCAGGGAGAGAGCATTTATGTTGTGATTAAAGGTTCTTTAAATGCTTTTCCTGTAATACCAATTCCTCAAAGCTACCCCTATAACTTCAACCAGATGCTAATTCTTTGAACTGTAATTAACAGTGTGACACGTGTGAACTAATTTTGAGGATGATTACAGTCACTACACTTTCATTCTCCAGAAGTGCTAAGTACTGTAATCATCACCTGTTCACAGTGAGCTTTATTGCACCACAGGCTATTAACATCGGATGGCTCCATTTCACTAAAGTTTGGTTTCTCATGAATTATCAGTAAATGCATTTTTATGTCCAAGAATGATTTTATAGTTCATATCCTTAAAAACAGGTCTAGATTTGTTCTAGTGATCTTTGAGCATTTATGCAAATAACCTTAGAAATGTTCTTATATCAGTTTCAATAAAAGTATAACATATATTTAAAGACTGTTAAAGATACAATTAAAATTTTGCATATGATTTACTTTTAATCTATATGGAATTGTGATGGGTGGCAGTGATAGACGTCTCCATATGAAGACCAGGGTTTGTTTCCTGTCTACAACACCTTGTGTAAAATAACCCTGACACATCTGTCGGTGAAAGCTTACATGTTGTTATGAGATCACATAAGTTTCAACCAAGCTTTCAGACTAAGACAAAACAAAGAACGATTCGGCAATATAGCTCTAAAATCAGTTGGTGAGAACTATGTATCACAAATAGCTGATCTTCAATAGACTGTGATAATTATGACAGACCAGGAAATATTCCATATTTTCTTGTCTCCATGACTTAGGGGATGTTTCTGCTGCAGCTAACAACTAACAAAGCTTTATATGACAGGTCAATTAATTACACTTCTGAAAGAGACATAAGAAGAAAATTGTAATAAACCCTCACACAATCTAGGCATAGTAGATTTTGCTACTCACCTATAAAAGTGTTTAAAGATTGAATAACTTGTTCACTTAGATTTCCTATTAGCAGAACTAGATGCAAGACATGGGCTAACCTATTCATATTCTCAAGTTTTATCCTTCATATTAGGAATTTTTGGTGATTAACTTGATTATATGATCATAAACAATCTGCATATTCTTAATTTAAGGATAGCCATGTTCTCAGAAAAGTAAAATCAATATAGTCCAGTAGCTAGAAAGTGGTAATGAGGAAACCAACATGCCTTGAGTCATAACTTCACCTCCCGTATATTTGATCTAAAAATTAGGTCAAAGGGGAGGGATTTTGATTGTTGAACTCTGCTTCCCCAACACCAAGAATCATATGCATCAAACAATAGATATTTAATAGTGGTGCAAAACATGAAAAAAAGTATTATTTATTGTATTCAATACATTTTTCCATCTTCATGATGTTGATAATACTGAGAAAACATTGATTATTATAGTGATTTATTAAATATTGGGGATCTATAGACTCAATCATTTCATTACATTTCCAGGACACTTACGTTTGTGAAATAAATTATTTTTATAAGTATGATATTTTTCATTAACCTCCCTTAGAGTTACACAGCTAAATAAATATTCTTAGCTACTAGTTCATTTCTAGATAAATTTTGAATATTCTATATAAACATTCATGCTACTCCTCAATGATGGTAAATACATGTTCTGCTTTTAATACCCATATATTAATTCATTTTCTTGCTTTATTGTACTGGGTAGAACTTCAAATGTAGTGCTGGATTAAAGTAGTTACTGAAGAATGTCTTAAAATTACAGAAAATATTTATTTCTGAGCTAAAAATAAGCACTTAAGAAGTGTGTCTGTGGGGCGGCTAAATAAATACTTTTAATTAACAATGCCACCATATTTATAAGCTATTTTTGTTGAATCTCCTTACTTCTAGTAAGGTTTCTACTTCTAGTATCTACTTATTATGGTATTTTAAAGAATCAATTGCTATTTTCCTCATTATTCAATTCCTATAATATATTTAGAAATATATAACATTAGATATTCATAAGACAAAACATAGACTGCTTTAACTTATCATATATTGACTACTTTGAAGATTATTTAACTTGTTATTGCTAATTTTGGTTATGTAAAATTTTCCATAAATTATATATTTAATATAATAAATTTATTTATAACTTTTATTCAAAATTAATTGTACCAGAATGAATACAAATTAAGACAGCAATTAAGTATTGTAGGCAACATGAATGTCAGCAATTCTACAATATACACCATATCTATAAGGCTTATTATACTTTGTTTCCTAATCAAAACCTTAACAAAGATAAAACTGTGGTATATCTCACTGTTTGACATCTTTAAATCAAACATAACCCAGGATCATCCTAAATAGACAAATATAATTTGCTAATTGATTTTTAAATCAACTATTCCTGCTAAAAAATTATCTTGCATATAAAATTATCTTTAATTAATGTAAATATTAAAAATTCTATATCTGCAGGTCAGTTTTATTTGAGAGGAAACAATAACTTTGCTTTTATTTGGAAAGAACCTGGTATGATATAATGTTTCTCTAATACCCCAGAACATTCTCACCTACTTTTTACATGTATATCTTTCATAAAGGTTTCTAAGTTATTTTGAATCAGGGAGCATATTTTATTTTTCTAAGCAAAGCATAATTGTATATATAGAAAGATGCTGAAGAAGCCATTAGTACACAGTAAATTTTTTTTTTTTGGCATCACTGCCTCTAGTGGTCATGGGCGCTACCCAGTGCTGCTCCTGAGAGCCGCTGCTGGATTTGAACCGCCAAGCCCGCGGCCACAATCCTGCACTTAGCCACTTACGTCACCAGGGCTCAGCGCCACAGTAAATTCTTATGTAATATAGTTTCATTAATTAAATTAAGAAATAAGTAAAAAAAATTAAGAAACAAGTAATGAGCTCTTCACAATTTGTCCAGATCTTATTATTTTGTGGTTTTAAAATATGTTTGATTTTATATACTTGCATTTCTCACATGTTTTAATTTCTAGAACCTATTTTATAGATTTAACTGATTGCAGATTACTTTATTGAGGAATATTATTTTTCTTTACAAATAAGAGCAATTCATGTATTCCTTTGAAAATAACTAGTAGGACATAAAAACTGAGGAAAATGTGATATCTTTAATCATCTATCCCCAATTAATTAGTAGACACTTACTATTATTTTTACACTTTTATTTTTGTGTGCTCATTATAACTTACAAGGATAACTTTTATTCACTTGAAAATAAATATCAGTTTAAAAATCTCTCAATTATAAAATTGCTATTCATCATACATAAATAAATGTAGTGTAAATTAAAAATAATTTTATAGTTTCTTAATGTAAAATTGATATTCAGGCTGAGCCCTGGTGGCATAGTGGTTGTGCGCAGGACTGCGGTCCACTGGGTTGGAGGTTCAAATCCAGCAGCAAGGCTGGGTCTCCTACTCCCACCACCAGAGGGCAGTGATGCCCACAAAACAAAACAAAACAAAACAAAAAATTGATATTTGCTATATATGAATATTTCCTTCTGAATTTAATAACTTTTAGCATTTTAATGAATATAACTATTTAAAATTAATATGCTGTAAAATTTAATAAGCTAATTTTATTATAAAAAGAAAATCCTTATTGAATTTCATACATTTACAATAGAGAATAGGTATTTTTAAGCACTTTTTTTTGCCGCTGAAAATTATTGCATAAAATATTTGCACTTGAAATAATTGGAATAAAATAGTAACACTTATTCTATTTTGTTTTTGACATAGGCGTAGAAAAAGGATTATAATCTGTGAATGGTAATTGGTTTATTATTACACCATTCAATTATTTGAACCTCTTTTGAATTATAAAATAAAATCACATTGATTATTATAAGACTATTTCAGTAAGTTATTACTAAAACAACCTTAATGTCATCCTTACATTTGTAAAACATTAAGATTTATGAGACACCAAACTTATTAAAATAAAATTCCTTCAACTTATTATTGTCATTTAAGTTCACCTTACCTACACTAACATTTCAGTTTGACAGCCTTTGCTCTGGGCATTTCTTCACCTAAAAAAATGCATTACAGTAAGATTAATTATAAAATAGGTACAATACTCTGTGTGTGTGCGTGTGTGTGTGTATAAACTAACAGAATTAATGTGGGTGATATGGAGGAGAAAGAATCACAATTTTCATGACCATTTAACTAAGGTATTTTGCTTTTACAACTAATCCATACTAGGAAAAAGACACCAAATTTTCGAAAAAATAATTTCTCTAAAAGCATCTTTAGAAATTTGTTGCCTGATATGTTTCCCCACTTTAAATGGTATATTGTGTTAATTTTATTAACTTCATCAAGTTCACTTTGAGTTGATTTAATATATATGAGCCCTTTATTATGATATGGAATAAGTTATGCCAATGGATTTCCTGATTATTTTCTGAAAAGTATATGGCCTTTTCAATATTTCAACTACTGTATTTGGAATGTTGTCACATTGGTAATGATATTTATTGCATATTTATATTTCAACAAGCAACCCAATCTGTTTTCTTTTCCTTGGCAGACATTCTAGTAGCGTCTCTGTAGTCTTCATAAAAGAAAGAGCAGAGCTTTTTCCCCCCTGACAGAACTCTCACTTGGATCTAGTTACTATTGATCTCGCACTTCCTGGCATCTCTATGCCCCATTGTTCCCATACTAACCTTTGGTTGCCCCCAGATCACAAAAATGGTTTCCCAGCAAAGCCTTCCTCACCATGCAAGTTATCTTATTTCAGGGTTAGCAATTCTCTTCATCTGTCAATAAAATTCTTAATTTCTTTTAAGGTTTACATGAACTACTTAATGAGACAGAACTCAGTATATTATTATATAAGTAACACATAATTAATAAATAAAAGATGTTATATCATTTGATACATATTAGGTTTGAATGTGGTTTACTTTTTAAGAATTTGTTGCCTGGCATTTCATCCATTACTGGCTGTTACATTATTAAAGACTCCTGGGAGCGAAGTGGCCAAGCAGCTGGTTACTCACAAAAGAACTCTACAGGAGAAAGCCCTTGCAATTTGCCTTTGAGACACCACAGCTTTGGAAATCTGATGGCAGAGATCTACTTTCTTACAAGGGACAGCCATGAACTTAAAGTGACTTCACTGCATCCCCAAACAATTCCTCTGTTTCCACTGTGCTATACAAACAAGTCTCAGTTTAGAATTGACAATCATCCTCACAATAATGTAATACACTTCAATCAACCACCAAATTTTCTTAGTTTCAAGAATACAGAATAGAAATACACAACATAAAAAGTACAGAAATATGAATTTTAATCCCAGCTTCTGATACTCCAGCAACTTTTCACTAGTGACAGGCATGCTTAAGGGGAAAATAAAATCTAGTGGACCCACGCGGGTGTGCATGGCCAGACCCATTTATTCAGATGAATTGACTATTAAAAGTACCAACTAGGGCAGTGGCTTATTTAATGTGGCTCTTACAGCCAACATCTCTCACTCCCGCCAAATGTCATTTCCATGTATTGGACTGATAAGAAAGTGGGGAGATATAAGGAAAGGACTCACTTGTGAATAACTTCTAAGACTTTCCTGGAGTGCCCTTCAGCTGTCTGTAGAATGAACCGATCGTGCAAGGACAGGGAGTAGGGGAGAGCTCATTACAAGCATAAACTAGATATTGAGCAAATCTTCTGGATCCAAGAACCCTCCGAAGCGAACCTCCGGGAACTAGATAACAGCTGTTATCATCAAAGGAGTAGCAGTAGAGCCACGAACAAGAGCAAAGAAGAGAGATGAACAATATTGTGAAGGATGATGGCTTCTGGTTTGTGGTGACTCTGGGCACTTGTTTGGGGAATTTGGAAATAGTCCACCAATGAAGTGGAGCTGAGTGTCTTTGGACTGAGGCTTACTTGAGTGGAGTCCCTCTGAGCACTGAATTCTGGGAGCTGGGTTTGCTGTTTAAGCTTGGTTGAGATTTATAGGAGATTGCTATGCCCCTTTGTCCATTTATTATCAGATCAGAAAACCTTGTCTTTGTAAACAACTACACAAAACATTTCTCACTGGGATTACAGCATGTTAACTTCCTTCACTGACCCCTTTCAATCAAGAATTGTGTCTGTAAGTTTCTGGGTGGCCATTGCAATGGATAGTGGAACCCAAAGTAAACTAGAGCATTAAGACCTCATGTACCAGTTAGTAATCACTCTGATAAACAAAGCAACAACAAAAAATCATTTTGCATGTATAGTGTAGTGCAGGGGTCCTCAAACTTTTTAAACAGGAGTCCAGTTCACTATCCCCCTGATCATTGGAGGGTGGAACTATAGCTAAAAAAAACCCAAAAACTATGAGCAAATTCACCATGGACCTGGGATGAGTTGGTTGCTGAGGAGAGGACAGTCAGTGGCAGCAAAAACAGCAGCAGCTGGATAAATGTCCTACACGGGCCACATGTGGCCCACGGGCCATACTTTGAGTATGCCTGGACTGTAATGTAGAACGCTTGCAAGATATCTTTTAAATCTCTATGAAAGATAACCCTCTAAGAATTCTTGGATCAATTGTGCAAAGAAACTTGAAAGAAGATAAAATATAAATTTCCTTGAAGCTACAGCCATGGCTAATAAGTTTTTTGATTTACTCATTTCTTCCAAATTGCCTTCTGTTTTCCTGAAGGTTTCACAAAAGTTGAAATTGGTGAACAATAAAATTAAATAAGTTAGAGTAAAAAAATTTATAACCACAGAAATTCTCATGTGCATAAAAAGAATTTGCACCAAATTTTCAGTTTTTTCTATATGACAAATAAATATGTACATATATTATACCTATAGTATATGTAAACAACTGAAGCTTGAATTAGTAAGTGCATGGCTGCATTCTATTGAGAATTAGGCTTTATATAATTTACATAATTTTTCAAATTTATTCAAAGCAAAAAATTTGCTTCACGTTTGTTCACTTTTTTACAAAGAATAAATTGGCAAAATTCCTGTATTCTTTTAAATTAAAAAATACACTTACCTCATTGTAGCATCTCATTGCTGTGCTTTTAAAAAAGATTTGTTTATAACACAAAAATCTGAACAATAAACATTTATACCTGTGAACAAATATTCCCTAAAAATACAGCATGATGGGATGTCAAATGCAGTGTGCTGAGGAAGATCTAACTGCTATGGAATTATTATGGTGCCATGTGATTTATTTTTAATCCCCAAAATCACTTCACCGCCCTGCTCTTTTCTTTACTGTTAGAGTGAATGCTTTCAATGGCATCTTATAAATCTTTACCTTGGCTAGTATATTTCCAGAGTCTTAACCTAGAAGAGGTATGCCTGGCTTTCACTACATCCAAGATTTAGAGGTATACTTTCAATTTAATGTGAAAAGTTTTTGATGGGTAAGTTCCATTAGCCTCTTTTGTCAAAAACAGAATATGCCTATTTATTTTCATGTTCAGTTTATATAGTGAGCTCCATCAGCACATGAAAGGTGTTATGTAGTGTTTGCAAAGATGTAAGTTTATAGTCTTAAACTGAGCTTTCCATGTACATAAAATACTTCTAATAACATTGAACTATATTTATTTTTGTATGCACATGCCAAGTATTACAAAATTTGATGAAACAGGGCACATTTTTCATTCTTAAAACTCCTGTCACTAAGTAGCAGCACTTTTTTGCCATTTGCTTCAGACAATAATGACTTTCTATTCTCGTTCTCACTACCCCTCCAGAACTTTCAGGGAAGTCTTTGTTAAAGCAATTCATACTAACACCTAACTGATGTTTTTTACTAATAAATTCCACAATAGTGTATAAATGAAAAACATAGATTATTTTGATATCCCAGCTTGTATGTATGTAAATATTTGGCTGGATAAAGACATACAAAATAAAGATTATGGTCATATGAGTGATATTTTGTTCTGCATTTTCTGTTTCCAATTATGTACATTTGTCATATAGTGCACAAGTGGAGGCAAAGTGAAGGAAACCTTTCTTGCCCTAACAGAACCACATTGATATTAAAGTGTTCAGTGAGTTTGGACACTGGGGATGTGACCTAAAAATCCTTTCAGAAAGACCAGTATAAGAGTTGAGGCACATTTTTTTTTCATAACAGTGCTCATTCTCATATTTCATGAGGGTTTTGTGTAAAGAAAGTTTGGGACATATTGACCGTATCATTGTTGAGTGTCACAATCTTCTTAAAAGAAACAATGGGTTTATAGAGAATGAAGCTGTTTGGATTTAATAAAGAACTATTTATCCTCAACCTTGAAAAATAAAACAGAGCCAATTATTTTTTTGATAAGGTCCACCAAATGAAGAATTGAGCTGAACTTTAGCTTGAAATTCAGTCAAAGAAATTAATCTGTTACCTTTCCAAATGTGAGTTGGAATTATTACAATCGTTCGACATTAATATTTAAAATTAAAAAACTTATGAATGAGCATAGTAATATCCTAAAATGGACTTCAAACACAATTTTATGAAGTAAATAAAGATATTTGAAATGATTTGATGGTACATTTCATTATAATTTTAAATAGTAGAAAGCAGCCTAATGTCATTCAGATACAATATTTCATTCAACAATAACAAGATTGTAGACTGCTTATAAAATTATCAAAACTGTTCAGTATTTTGATATCAGTTTGCCAAATTAATTAGTTATCACCAAGAGAGTTTTTCATTTCCTTTCCCTCATGTTCCTCCTTCCATCCCTCGTCTTTGCCTTCCTTCATTCTTCCTTCCAAACAATTTCATTTATTAAAATACATTATTGTATATTAATAGTAAAGAAATCATTGACCTAATGTAATATTATTCATTTTTCTTTGCATTTTTTCTTTTATTCATTTATTTAAGCTTCCTTCCATACATTTTCTGCCCCAGTACATACAACACTCATGCATACTGTCATCTGATGATAAAATATTCAGATATAGATTTTTAAGCATTCTGCCACTGAGCATTGCCTAACATGTCTTTAATATTTCCACATTATCTTTAAAACTTTGAATTAAGCATGAGTGTAAAATGATCTTACATTTAGATATTGAATTTTCTGAGATATGGCAATACATTATGTGGCATTTTCAACCTGACAATAGGCCACTGTAAAGGTTTTCACAGATCAGGTCTCAGAAGAAGAGTTGGCCTCCTTAAACAGACTTGGTGCACAGCCAATGCATAATGGAGTCAGTTCCAAGAAAACAAAGTCAGGAATCTAGGCCTTTTGTCTGATCTTGATCTTCATCTATGTAGAATACATGCCTTCACACTTTCAAAGTGCCTCTAGTCAAACTCCATACGAAGAAGAAGTAAGGGGTTTGCCCAGCCCACATTCAGTACTTTCTGCTCTTTGCATGAATGCCAGATCTCTGCGTCTATCAAGCTGCAAGAACTTCTATCCAAAACTCGTTTTTTCAGTGAATATAGTTGACATGTTTGTGCTGACTAATAATCTCTTTTCCTGGAGAAAAGCTGGAAGAGAATTCCTCAATGCTTTGTCAGGGCCTTAGCTTCTAATGCTGACACAGTAAGAGAAAAAGACTTGACTGTTAGCTTTCAGTCTTGTGCAGCTTGATGGCTAATTGACTATTTAACACGTGGCAGCTCAGTATGTCTTTCTCCAGTTGAGCACAGCTTCTTGACAGTATAATATGCAATGCTAGATCGCATTTAGCTACAACATTTTATTTGAAAACATAAAAGTAACTGGCAATACAACATAAGCCTTCAGATCTAGGATGCTGTTATATTTTTGAGTGAAATAGATTAGTAGATTGATAGATCCTGATGGGTTAATTAGTACAAATATATTAATTCACCTGATGGTTTAAACTAAAAAAATCCTTTCATCTACAAGATTCTATATTTGACTTTCGGGTCATGCTGATATACTTTTAGATATCAATGTATTGACTTACTAAGCAAAATGTTGAATGTCCAAATTCATTCAAAAGAAAAGATTGGCTGAGCCCCGGTGGCGTAGTGCTTGTACGCGGGACTGTGGCCCACTGGGATGGAGGTTCAATTCCAGCTCCACAGGGGCAAAAGATGGGCCTCCTACTCCCACCACCAGGGCAGTGATGCCCTAAAAATAAATATAAAAATAATACAAATAATACAAAAGAAAAGAATAATTTGACCTACTTCCAAGTAGGTCAAATATTGAAGATACCATAATGCACAGTTCTAGTCTTGCACATATGGGATAATTATGAGTTAGAATTGCTTGAATTCTATAAAAAATAAGTAAAATACATGATATATGCATATTGTATTCTCTTTTTACATTTTGAAAAAATGTTCTTTTGTTTTTTTGCACTTATAAATATAGCATTTAACTACATCAATATTTGTATCTTTAATTGATTGTCCTTTGAGTTGCCCATTTCTTTAATAATTGATGCCATTTAGTAGATTGATTATCATCAAGTGTTTAAAAAGAACTTGACCAAATATATATAATCTACATTGATATGTGATTGCCTAAATTTTATTTTGTAATAGTTGTGCATAATATTCATATATTCATCCTAAATTCTCTTAATGAAATGATAAAAAAAACTTTTTCTCAATCCTTTACTTTTTGCTGTAAGAGATAATTCAAATTAACTTATCATAAATTCCAAGATCTTTCTAGCTGATATTGTGTTAATCTCTTGCACACTGTGAATGTAATAATCTCATACTTAATTGCTAATGTGACCTCTGTGAAACCATAATGTTTTAATTGATTCATAGATGGAAACCTGGTTGAAATAATAGTAGCACAAATATCACACCTTGGGTTCCTAGAGCATGAAAAGGGTGTTGGATATATTTTGTTCAAATTTGGACCAAAGCAAACCCAAACTCAATGCTATCGATTCAATTCTGACCCACAACAGCCATTTAAGACTGGTTAGCACAGCCCATGTGGATTTCAGGATCTCTCCCTTTTAGAAGGAGTAAAAAGCCTCATTCTTCATCCAAGGAGGTGCTAGTGACTACCTAAATCATAAGCCATGGTACTACTAGTGTTCCAATTCATATATATCCCTCAAGTAAGGAAACCTCCCATTACCTATGCATATAAAAAATACTATATGATTATTTGAGTACATTCTCTTTTAATCTTTATAACAAAAAAGCACCTAAATTCGAGCTAGTTAAGCTGATAGCAAGTAAAAGATTATGTAAATGTGGGGTTCAAATAGTTTGGCTAAAGAAATTCCATTATCTTTCAGTTCTATTCTTTCCCATGGATATTTGAAGCCTCTTTCAATTCTATTCTCCTGAATGTTGACAACAAAATACCTTTGTATGATACATGTATCATAATTCAGATGTTTTTATGCTATATTAGCTACTTTTCAAATTTTTAATTATCATAAAAACTATATCTTTAAATAAATTGTTGGAAACACAACAATACACAGACACCAATTCAACAACCATCATGTGTATTTTAGTGACATTGAAAACACTTCAGATTTTACAGCCATTCTCACATCCTATTCTGATTTGTGACTGCTTTTTTAGATATAAATGCACTTTTTTTCAATATGGTATTCTCAATTACTCTTTATCAGATCAATGTCATATGGATAATTGTTTTTAATGCTCTGAACTGAAATTATTGTCTAACTAAGGTAGACTTGTTTGGATTAAAGGTCGCTTTAGTTTAAATATTTCAGGTGAAAGATAATCACAAGATGATATTTGGAATTCATCCAACCTAATGACTCCAGATGGCTACATTTCATGAAGATCAAATGTGTTTTCCACTTTTTCCCCTTTCTATATCTTGTGTAGTGATCGATCAAAATGTTCAGTACAGCTAAGCAGCCACAATCTAATTATTTGGGATTCCTAATAAAGACATCAGCCATTCAAGAAGTGTATGGTCTTATTTTCTGTCCAGGAGGCCAAAAGTATTGATCTTTATTTTTTTTCTGATACAGAGGGATAGTGTTCACATTTAGTTATCCATCTTTATGTTTCATAATTATGAAAAATTAATATAGGCATTCCAACAGTTCTCTTAGTCTACTTTTTAAACAAAAGCATCCTTAGTATACATGTATTAAAGTTTTTTGTTTGTACTGTTTCCTTTGTTTTATAGGAATGTGTAGCATTCTATTGGGTTTATATACCAGAGCATTTTGATCATTTATCTATTGAAGGAATTTTCAGATTTTTCCAATTCTTTGCAATTACAAACTGCACAGTGATGACCTTTGGAGCTCAGATATGTGGTCATGCCCTCTTTCTTATTTTTCCTGGGCATATTACTAGTAGAGGGATCACTGGGTCATTAGATAACTCAATTTCTGTTTAAGTGTCATCAAATTGCTTTCCAGAGTATCTGTACCTATCTAAAAGACCAAGAATAGTGAATCAGAGTCCCTCTCTCTTCATAAACTTTCAACATTTGTTGTTTTCTGGTTGTATGTTATTCTTGTGGATCTTAGAAGGTATCTCATGTTTGCTCAATTTGCATTTCCTGGATGACTAATGATCTGGAACATGTGTTCCTGTTTATTGGACATTTGGCTTTCCTCCTTTGGGAATCTTCTGCTCAAGTCTTTTGCCCACCACCTCAGCGGCTTGCTCTTTGTTCACTTGCTGTATAATAAGGCCTTTGTCTGATATATATCACTACTAAATATCTTTCCCCAGTCTGTGGCCATTCTTACTGCTCTCTAGGTGAAGTCTTTCGATGTATGTAAGTGTTTTATCCTTAGGATGCGATCTATTTTATCTTCCTTTGGGTGTGTATCCTTATTATTGAAAGCCCATATATTCCATACTCTAATGTTCTTAACCTTTCCCCTATTTTTTTCTTTGATGATCATGATAGTTTGGAGTTTACTTAAGGTCTGTGGTCCACCTTGAGTCAGTCCTTGTGCATGTTAGGGCCTTGCTTCATTCTTCTGCAGATTGATGTCCAGTTTTTCCAGCAAAATTTGTTAAAGAGGGCATATGCTTCCTATTTGATATTTTTTGATACCCTTATCAATGATCAGATGTCTGTTTTTCTGCTGTTTTAATCACTAGATTTTCTGTTCTTATCCTTTGGTCTGAGTATCTATTATTATACCAGTTCTAAACTGTTTTGACAACCATAACTGTTTAATAGGTTTTAAAGTCAGATCATGCAAGTCTGCCCACTTTAGTCTTCATCTTGAGTAGTTCTTTGCCAATTCCGTTTTTTTTTAACCTTTTCATATGAAGGTGGTAGTCAGTTTTTTCCATTTATTTAACAAATTATGTTGATATTTGTATGAGGATTGCTTTGAACCTGTGTACTTTCTTAAGTCATATTGATTTCTTTAGAATTTGGGTCTACAATCAACTATGATAGGATTTTTATTTCCATTTGTGAAGATCCCTTTTGGTTTCTTCTAATAATGTTCTGTAGTTTTTCTCATTCAGATCATTTGTGTTTTTAGTTAGGTATGTCCCTAGGTATTTCAATTTGTGCTTGGCTATTGTGAAGGGCACTACATTTGTAATCCCTTTTTCTGTAATCCCATCAGTGGTGTATAACAATTCAATTGTCTTCTACTTGTGGATCTTATGACTTGGCACCATAGTACTCTATTACATCCAACACTGTTATTGTGGAGCCTTTGGAAGTCTCAGTACATAAAGTCATTTCATCTACAAATAATGATAATCTCACTTCCCCTTCCCCCAGATGCATACATTTTATATCTTTCTGTTGTCTTATATTATTTGCTTGGAATTCCAAGACAGTGTCGAATAACAATAGGGACAAGGGGCCTCCTTGTCTGGCTCCCTTTTTCTGTGGCAATGTTTTTGTCTTCTTTTCCACTGATTGTAAGGCTGGCTGTTGGATTTTCATATACAGTCATATTGCAATTAAGGTAATTTCTTTCTCCTATCTTCTTGAATGTGTAAATTAGGAAGAGGTGTTGAATGATGTCAAATGCATTTTCTGCATCAATTTATGTCATGTGGTTCTTGTTCTTTTTCTTCTCAGTGCGGTTGATAATGTTGATGAATTTTCTAATGTTGAACCACCCCTACATTCCTGATATGAATCCCATTTGGTCATGGTGGAATTATTTACCTTTTATATATTTTGATATTCCATTAGCCAAGATTTTGTTAAGAATTTTTGCATCTATGTTCACTAGAGACATTGACCTGTAGTTTTCTACTCTTGCTGGATCCTTGCTTAGGTATGGTATCAGTGTTATACTATCTTTGTAGAAAGTGTTTGGGAGTTTATCATACTTTTCTATGTTCTGAAAGAGCTTGCAGAATTGGAACCAGCTCTTCTTTAAATGCTTGGTAGAATTCTCCTGTGAAGCCATCTCAATCAGCGCTCTTTTTAGTTGGTAGATTCATGATATCAGATCTATGTCTTCTTTTTGTTTGTTTGTTTGTTTTGTGGCATTACTGCCCTGTTGGGAGTAGCAAGCCCGGCCTGCTGCTGGATTTGAACTGTCAACCCTGTGGGCCGCAGTCCCACAAACTACCACTAATCCACAAGGGCTCAGCCTATGTCTTCTTTTTTGAAGGGTCTGATGACCACTTAAGATAAAGTGGGGAAAGTTTGTTTTTCTAGACATTTATCTATGTCTTTCAAATTGCTGTATTCCTTGGCGTACAGTGCAATCCTTTGTAATACTGTTTAATTAGTCTTAATTTCATATAGGTCCATTGTAATTCCCATGTTTCATTTCTCAATCTGGATATTGACATGCGCTCTTTCCTATTTTTCGTTAGGTTTGCCAATATTTTGTCAATTCTGCTAATCCTTTCAAACAATCAACTTTATACTGTGTTGATTTTCAATTTTTTCCCATATCACTCATTTATCTGTGGCCTGATTTCTATAATTTCTTTTATTTTGATACTAGACAGATTTTTCTGTTGACTCTATTCCAACTGCTGAAATGTTTTATGAGAGGGTATCAACCATGTCACTCTTCTTTCTACATATGTGCATTTATAGCTACCAAGCATTCTCTGATAACTTCCTTTGCTGTATCCCACAGATTTTGGTATGTCATTGTCTCATTCACATTGGTTTCTAGAAACTTCCAAATTGTGTCTAATTTGGACCAATACCCACACCTTTTGAAGTAGCTTGCTCATCCTCCAAGTATTTGCCCTTTTTTATCTTTCTTTTATTGATTTCCAGCCTTATGGTCCAATGGTCACAGAAGGAAGGAAGAGGGTATTCTATAAGCTTGAATTTGTCAAAGTTGACTTGTGCCCACTTGTGCCCAGTAGGAGATCTATTTTTGGGATATGTGCTATGTCAACTTGAAAAGAATCTATGTTTTTGCTGTTGGAGAACTTTGAATATGTCTATCAGATTGTGTTGTCCAATTATAGAGTTTAATTCTGTAGTCTTCTGTGGAGCTTCTTTTCCACTGATCTATATTTTTCAGAGACTGGATGTGTTGAAGTTTCTTACTATGATTGTCAATCTTGTGATTTCTTTTTTCCCTCTTTTGTAGGATTTGAGTGACATATTACATGGATCTCTCATTGGGTGTATATATGTTTATTATACTCACTGAATCTTGATCTACTGCTCCCTTAAGCATGATATAATACCCATACTTTTTGTTTGTTATATCCTGCACCTTGAATTCATTTTTTTTCAGAGATTGTAACTGGGACTCCTGCATTTTGTAGATTGCCACTGGTTTGATATAATCTTCTCCAACCTTTCACTCTCCACCTGTTTTGTGTGTGAGCTTGAGATGTGTCTCTTGCAGACAACAGATTGCTGGGTTTTGTTTCCTAATCTAGTCTGTTAGCCTTTGTCTTTTGGTAGGGAAACCAGATCATCGACATTCAGAGTTATTACATTTATCTGTGAATTCTTTGCTGTCATCTAGTATCTTTTGTGATAGACATTTTCCTCTCTCCCTCCTTAGAAATGTGTTATGCATATGAGGGGGGGATTGATTCTTGCCTTCTTTTTGCTCTTGGGTCAAAAATGTTTTTGATATTTCTTTCAGTGCTCTGGATAGGATTACACCATGTATTGGTTCATATTTGTACTATGTGGACTTTTTTGACCAAAATGCTTTGGAAACTAATGTTTGAAGTTCTGGGTTTATCATGTATTGATGTATTCTCTAAATTTTTCTGATCTGGTAGAAGCCTTACCTCTTAGTCCATTTTGAAAGATATTTTGGTGGAATAGAGGATTCTTGGGTTATCTTTATTTTCCTTCAAATTTTTGAAGGTGTTTGTGTTGGTTCTCTAGTAGACTAGAGAAACAAATTCATAAACATGCATATGCATATAAGGGAGGGTTTATATCCAAGAGGGATGGAATACTGAGAAAAGCATACCAATCCAGTTCAGTCCTAGCCCATAAATCTGGTATTAGCCCATATATTTGATACTCGTCTATAAAGTCTTCTTCAGACTCATGAAACATGTGCAATGATGACAAAAGCAGGATGATCACAAGCCAGATGGTTAGAATACTTTTGGATGCCAGTGGCATTGTAAACATCTCAGTCTCCACATGATTTAGATTTTTTAGATTCAGGTATCTAGCTACAGATGAGTCAATTCCTGTGACTTCTCCTCAGGGATGTCTCACAGGGAGCCAGCCTTGTCAGTCAAGTCTCTCAAGTAGTGAGTGTTGTCACTAGAACATCTCCAAAGAAGTGAACTAAGAGATGTAGTGTCTCCTACCTCCAAGATGAAAATACCACATTTCCCAGAGTTCACAGGAGAAGACCATGCCCACACAAAGGTCTAATTGATTATCTCCAGAATGAGAGACTATACTCCACCCCACCCATTCAATCCTCAAATTGACAATGGAATAGGTGACTGGCACCGTGTTGTTCTATTCTCTCTTCTTCTTCATGGTTTTTGCTGATAAGTCTGAACATATTATTATCTGGTTACCCTTATAGATGACTGCATTTTTTTCTAGCTGACCTTAATTATTTCCTCCTTTCCCTAAAAGTTGCATAATTTGAATACTTTTCAACTTGGTGTGTTCTTCTTGGGGTTCTGTCAACTTTGTGTCCTCTCTGCTTCCTGGATAATTTTCAGATTCTTTTTCATTAAATTGGGAAAGTTTCCATCCAGGAGTTCCCTTACAATCTTGGCTATTGATTTCTATAGTGTGTCTTGCTCTTGTAGCCTGATTATTTGATTATTCTTTTTCTTCATAACATTTTAACTTTGTTCTTAGATTTTTGTCAGCTTTTTGAATATCTTATTTTATTGTCTTTCAAATTTGTTGAATTCTACTTGGCTATCTTTGAGGAACCATATTTTTCAGACCATAAGACACACTTCTCCCACAAAAAAAATGGTGGGGGGCGAGGAATGAGGGTGTATCTTATGATCCAAATGTGCGCTATCCCAGAGTATTTTAGTATACTGGTACTATTTGATTCAGAATATTTTTATTCTTGTTTTCCTGTTCTAAGAATGAAGTGTGCATTATGGTTAAGTGCATCTTATGGTCTGAAAAATATGCTCCCTCAAAAATCGAGGATATATTTTTCTGCCATTTCCAGCCTGGTGGTAAGGTCTTTTACCACTTGCTTTGCGTCAGTTGCATTTTCTAACTCTTGCATTTCCTTTCTGCAAGCAGACTCTATCCTCTCTATTTTTCATTCTCTTTTCTGCATTGGTTCCCTCATATCATGTATGAAACTGAGCAGCCAACTAAACGTGTTTTTCTATGATGGATCAAAGTCTGCTTCTATGTACCTTTTTATGTTCAGGTCCTTCTCAGATAACGGTTTTGTTTCTCTGTTTGTTTGTTTTTTGTAGTCTATGTGAATATGAATTCTTGTCTACATGTCATTTCAGTGGAACCATCGGCAGTCAGAGAGCCCTGTGACATCTTTCTCCGGGGCTAGGAGAAATGATTCTAAGGACTATGTGGAACCAACTGTGCTGCAGGTTGAGCTGTGTCTCTATCTCACTGGAGTGGACATGCTCTCTAGAAAAGTGGAGCTATCTATTTGGAGGGTGCTGGTTGGGGTGGGGACAATTGAGGGCAGCAAGCGTTGTGTTGTGCATGTCAAACACCCGCAGTGAGAACCAGTCCTCATGAAGCAACTGCTCAAGGGACATGTGCATGTGTGCAGACCAGTCGCGGCTTTGATTGCTAGTCAGACCAGATCTGTGGTGAGCAACAAGGATGCCATTGGGTAGGACAAGGACACACAGGTGGACCAGTTTTCATGGGGATCTGGGCATGGAGCCTTAAGGGGGATACATATTTAGTTGTAAGATGATGGAGAATTGGTTCTAGGCATTGTGTTTGTTGGGGTATGTGATGGGGATGCTAAATCTACCTAATTGGCCCTGTAAATTGTGAAAGGGAGAGTACAGAACTTTGTCTTTATAATAGAAGGCCCGTTCACAATAGGTTGCTGAACAACTTTGCATTCCCCTCCTATTATGAACAATCCCAAATCAAATATAGATTTTTGTTGGTTGTGCCCCAGTGAGGTGAGATGTCTGCTTAGTAGGTGTTCAGGGGAGGGTTAGTGGGATGCTATATTCACTGCCTACATTCCAGGAGCAAGGAAGTTCACCAATTAACCCTGATATGAATCATCCCAAGTTCTGTAGCGGAGAAGTAAACCTGTATATTATTTCTCAGAAGGTAATGCAAAAAAGACTAACAACGACCTGGGCATAGCTTTACTACAAGTTCAAGGTACAGTTCTGTCTCCTTCAAGGCTGACTCTTTCCTTAAAGAGTTATAGTTTTACTTGATGATTTAAAGAAGATTGTGCAATGCTGAGGTGAAGGGACCAGGTTCAAAGGATTATCATGGTTGGGCTAAAGGAGGAGTATAGTGAATGCTTGAGGGTCCCTTGTTGATCCTCCATATAATATAGGGACTGTGTTTGATGGTATGCTGATTTATTGTCTTGTGGTCTTGTATGGTGCCAGACTGGGCATGAGATTTAGGCTAGGGGAATGTTTTTGGTGTCTGATATGGCTGCAAGAGCTGAGTTCTTTTCTTTGGGTTAGTTATCTTGAAGAATGTATTTCAGGTAGAACGGGGCAGAGTGGCTGAGGTGATGAGAATGGCCAAGTAGAGCTGGGACGATGGGGCCTATTCCTGGTACCTACAAGTAGCATAGAGTGGGGAACAGAGCAAAGTCTCTTGTGCAGGTCAGTTTCTTATATGGAAGCATGATTTTGCTGACTTACTGTTGTGTGATCTTTTAACAGACTTTCAAAACCCCTTTGACAGGCAGAAAATTGGTAAACTCTGTTTTTGCAAGGGTGAGTTCAGCAACAGCTGAAGTTTTGTTATGTGAGTGCATTTTTTAAAGAACACAGCTTGGGATGTAGTTCTTTCAGTTATAAAAAGGAAAACATTTAGAATGGTTGTTTATTTTGTGCTATAAAGGGACTTGTGAGGTGTTATGAAATCAGGGAAGTGCTGCACTGTCTCCCAGGAGACGGTGATTGGATTAGTCAGGTGAGTTTGGGGGTACACTGGGTCTGAGCTTTCGTGGTTGGCCTCCTGAGTCCCTCTGGGCTGTCCCCTGCGTGGCTCCTTAGCCTGTGGTTATCTGTCTCTGTGGGTTTAATAGCCCAGAGGCTCTCTGATTGCAGCTGGGTATTGTCTAATTGTTTATCTCACACATACTGGCAGCCTATGAATACAGGAGCAAAGAGGGGAGCAGGGAGGAAATGCCAGAGTGAACATTTGTGGATCAGTTTCAAAACCTCTCCCTGGTCCTGGAATTATGACTTCCTTTAGACAGCAGTGTAGGGTTATTTCTGCACATTAGTTCATGGACCTTGGATCTTGGGCACAGAGTGGTGTGAGTGTGTGTATGTGTGTGTGTGTGTGTGTGTGTGTGTATTTCAGCCTACAGGACCTAGTGATAGATGAGGGTAATACACAGGCAGATGAAGTGGATTAAGAGTCCTGCCATGGGCTCTCAGTTCTCTCCCTGGGTGAAAATCTGAGTCAAAGACCTTAATTCACTAGAATTCTAATTCTAACACTCATGCTCCCAATTTTGCCCTCCTTTTCTCTTAATTTTCCAGTGTAACAATGGGAGTACTGGACAGGTGATTCTGATACCATGCTGGTTTCCCAATTCTGCATATATTTATATAGCTTCAGAAAGCATAAAAATGAATTCCTTCATGAATACAATGACATTTTAGTGTTAAACAGATATTATATAAAAAGGTCAAACTGTCATCTGACTTGCTGCTAACACTTTATTTTCTGCTTAAACTGAACTTCCTCAAATAAAATCTACAAAAATTAAGGTGTTTTGGTGTCAATAAAATTATTCCTTTCAGCTTAATGTCAAACTAATCTGATACTCAAATAATAGATGAGTGTAAAAATTAAAAAATTGATAACATGTCCTTTATTTTATAAGAATTCAAGCAGATTCTCTTTTTTTCCCAAAGATGTAGGTAATATATATATGTATATATATAAAATATATATATACTTAAACTAATTTGCACACTCCTGCCCTCTTATTTATGCTTGTTACATGCCCAGTTACATTTCTCTCTGCAGTTTGTATCTATTCACTTGCATTTCTCTAAATAGGTGTTTAGTTTCTGAATGTAATTTTAATTGATGAAAAAAACTTAAAATTTGAAGCTAATGAATATTACTAACTTGTCACAAAAATTTCTAGAAAAAAATTTAACCCCTAAATTATAATTCTTACTTTTGAACACTTCCCCCCAGTACAGACTGAAGCAAACCATATTTCCTTAAGATGTAGGAAAACAGATAGTTTAATGAAGGGATAAAGAATGGTCAAAAGTAATCATATCATTCATTTCTTTAAATGAGTTTAAAGTTAGTTTGATGGTAAGAAAGACAATGATGGACATTATGAGAAACATAGTTTTTATGGGATAAACACCACCAATAAAAATATATAATTTAAAATATACTTAACCCCAGACCTAAACCAAATTATTTCATTAAATAGTTTTAGCAGGGGCTGAGCCCTGGTGCCGTAGGAGTTGTGTGCGGGACTGCGGCCCACAGGGTTGGTGGGTCAAATCCAGCAGCAGCTCTTCAGGAGCAATGCTAGGTCTCCCACTCCCACCAGGGGCAGTGACGCCCCCCAAAAATAGTTTTAGCAGATATTCTTTTTCATTTGAGACCTGAGTTAAGACAGACAGTGTTAACTGCCATCAAATTGATCCCAGCCAATGGTGATCACATTTAGAGCAAATTAGAACTGCTCTTTAAAGTTTATAATACTGTAAATCTTTACAGGAGAAGACAGGCTCTTCTGTCTCACAAAGAACAGCTAGTGAGTTTAAATAGCTAGCCTTGTTATTAGCAGTCTGTCTAGTGCTCTTGTGACAGGGTAAATAGGGCTCACTGAGACAGAGAGTAAACTCAAAGCTATCTCACAGTCATCTTGTCAACTCTGGCTAGTCACACTCTACAGGGATAGGTCAAACTGCCCCTTGGACTTCTAAGCTGCACACTTTGAAGGTGAAGGCAGTCTTAGAAAGGACAACCTTGTCTTGCTCTCTGAAGTGGCTGCTGATTTTCAACTAGTGACTTTGCTGTGGAGAGTTCAAAGTGTGACCCTTTATGCTGTACATTCTCAAAGAAAGGCTTATTTATTAGGGGAAGATTTATCTCATCCCTGAAAAAGAGCAGACTTGTGTCACCAAGAAGTCTAACAGGATCTTTGGACACATCGTAGGCAGATGGTAAATGTGTAAACATTTCAGGAATCCAAAATGTGCTTTCGGTAGACTTCTCCTATATAAGTAATAAAGGGCAGTCTTGAATGCTTTATTCAGAATGGCAGTTGAGTAAACGTGCATTCTATTGACCATGATAACATGTTGTAGTAAGCTGTGTGCAAATCGGCTTTGACCACGATAGAATTATAACTCTTGAGTCTAAGTCATTCCTTGAGTTTACCTATTTTTTATTGGCAGGGTTGAGCCCTGGGACTCTAAAATTGTAACCCGAGGTTCTCCAGGCCAGCTTTATATTTAAAATTTTAAGTTCTCAAATTTAAAGATTTCATTCATAAAAAGAAAAGAGAGCTGAACCCCGGTGGCGTAAGTGGTTGAGTAAGGGACTGCAACCCGCGGACTTGGTGGTTCAAATCCAGCAGCAGCTCTCAGGAGCAGTGCTGGGTAGCTCCCACGATCACCAGAGGGCAGTGATGCCAAAAAAAAAAAAAAAGAAAGAAAAGAAAGTTTCCATGAGAAAATATAAATTTAAACACATTTGTTTACCAGTTACAGCTTCAAAATAATGAAATAAGATACTTTAATCACTGTTATAAAAACCACCTAACCAGTTTTAGCCTAATCCATATTCATGATAGACTATAGCTGATTGATACTTCTTAATGAGTAAAAATAAACTAAAGGATGCATTCATGAATAGTAACATTTAGATTGATGAATTAGATTCCTGAACCAAACGTATTTTTAAATAGCACATTTGAGGTAGGTAGTGTGTCCATTTATATATTACATAACATATATATATATATAATGGGTACAGATGACAAAATTATAGTTAAAAAGTCTGGTTTAATGTGTTTATGTATATGTCATGTGTGTTCCCTTACACTTCTAGAAGTGAATTTAGTCTCTCTTACCCTTATTCAATAATGCAAGAAAGTATTAATTTGGTCATATTTATACAATACAAATATAAATGATGGTCAAAAAGTAATACATATTTTGTGTAGTTGTATCTCTGTATTTAGAAAATAAATAACTAAAACTGTTTTCACTTGGGTAGTTCAAAGATGAGTCTGAGATTGGTGGAGTTCCCATATTCAATAGGTGTTCAAATATTTTGTATCAGAAGATGAATTGTGGAGTGGAAGGCTACCATAGGTGAAGCATGGTGTTTTTCCAAAGTGGTATAGTCTGAACATGCTCAATCCACACTTCAAGCCCCATGTGAAGCTGGCAGGAGACACACTCTCCTCGCTCCTTCCCTATGAGGCATTCTTATTGTCAGGTCACATGGAGACAGGCTAATGGCCCCAGAGCCTCAGATCTGGAGAAGCCATGTAGAGACTTCTGCCGGCGTTGAGTTGCTTTCCCTGCCACTGGATTGGCAAACCACCACCGGCCTGGGATCCTGCATTTAGCATCATGTGTTTTGTGAGTCTGAAGAGGAATTTAAAGATTAGTATGGTAGTTATGGTTTTAATCTGTACTGGACAGGGATGTTTTCTCAGTAGTCAATTGTTCTTATATATAAAGCTCTTTCTTATACCCATGTGAGTGTTTATGAATTTGTTTCTCTAGTCAACCCACACTAACACACTTATCAAAAGGCATGAAGATTTAATATTAAATTCAATGGACAGAGAAGAGAAAAAATTATTGCCAGACAATGTCATTAGCTTACCAAAAATACGAAAAATAATTGTAAAATAGCATGTAGAGGTGTATGGTTTTAAAACACACAAAATTTAATATCCTCACAAAAATGTTGTTCAAAAAATCTAATACAGTTTTAAATTAGAAAATATGCAAACTTCTACATTTTATAAAGAATTATAGAAATTTTTAGTAACAGACTACAAATAGATCATTTGAATTCTAAGAATTTAGACAATACAATCAAATTGACATAACTATTTAACAATCTATGTAAATAAACAATAATTTGGAAAAATATACTGTCTAGGAATATACAAAACAATGACACACAGCATCATGCATTATACTAATTATAAAAAATGAAAATGGAAAGAAATCAAATTAATAGTCCATACTTTTTTTATATAAATCAATGTAATCCACCAACCATGATATCAAAGATTCAAGGATATTTTAATACATAAAACATTCTCCCAATTCATATTATTATATAAATATTATAAAAGATATCAAGATGATAAAGTTTAATATGGCCAGAAAGGAATGAAAATACAGAAATAGATATAAGAACTTGTAGAATTTGCTTTGAAAATAAGTGTAACAAATGTGAAAAGAAAAATTGAAGAAGTACAAGAACTATACAAAATATTTCAAAAGGTGACTTATGAGGTATTAGCCTCTACAGTCAAATGGGTTCAGAGGGTGTTTGTGTAATGAAAGGGTAATATTAAAAAGGTATCAGACAAGATAAGGCATATGATTGCTCATCTCCCAGAAAGTCATGACTTCATTAGCCAGATCCACACATAGAATATTTTTCCAACAAGGCTTATATACACTCAGGGCTGTGCAATTCCTGCTGATTATAGGTAACCAGATGTGTAACAGCAAGGGGTTGTACAGTAGGCATACCCATGACAGGAAGGGAGCAGCTAGGAGTATACATGCAATAAGAATGGGAGACACTAAGGCAGGGGTGCTCAATGCATTGATCAGGAAATTCTAGTCTATTGCAGAGGTTGTGTGGGTAGATAACATAGCATTAAGAAAATAGACATAGCCTATCAACAACCTGTCATTTAATGGATATACAATGCAGTCAATCAGAGGCAACCTTAAGTATCAAACACATCTTCAAACAACTGCACTAAGTACAGCAAAACTGACAGGCTAACTTATCGCCAATTTTTAGACCTTTTTTTCTCTTTATCATAAGAAAGTGTATTAAAATTAGTGGGGGAGCTGGATCAAGTAAGAAGACAAAAACAAATCACTTTCATACAGAATGGGAAATTTTGACACTACAATCTGACATTCAGCTGATGTCCAGAGTGCATGAACAGTTCTAGAACTTACTCACAAAAGGAATGTCTCCAAACATGAGAATATGGGCTACCTTCTTGGCTGCATTATTCAGTTCCACTTATTTGTGCGAGTCAGTCTTTTCCCACATAAAGATCATTAAGTCTAAGTACCATTTCACCATGACTGATGATCATTTGGAAGTGTTCTTGAGGCTGGCTGTCAGCAGCTACTCTCTGGACTATGCATCCCTGGCTCATTCCATTCAGTGCAAGCCATCAGAGTAAACTCAGGTAATGACATAAATGTACATAGTTAATTGTGTTGTGCCATGCAATATGGACTTATACAGCTATGCAAATTATGTAAACATGCTATATATATATATATATATATATATATGGAATTCTGGTTGCATGCATTTATGTTTAAATGCAATAAAAATATATATATTTTGCATTTTTAATTGATGTATCATTTTCACTTGATCATTTTATAAGTAGCTCACATGCTGAAAAAGTGTAAGTATCCAAGCACTGGGGGCAAAAATGTGACAGGAAGGCATGCACTTGACAAGGTGGGTGAACTCTCAAGTCAAAATGGCAGTATCATCTTGATCACCCTTGAGTTGACTTGACCTTAGGTGTCTTTGGGCTTTCCTTCAGGGGAACAATCCATTGTGCTTATTAAAAGGGAGGGGACTCTACTTAGGATGGGACAGACTATAGGGGCTGATAACCTTTAGGCAGATAACCTCTAAATAGTAGACCAAGTATATAGTTAGTGCCGTGGGTTTGGCATATATTATGGGGAGGCGGGGCGCAGACTGTGGAACAACTTTCCTATTACCCACAAATCCCTGTTTTGTTTTATGTATCAATTTCAAAAGTGTTCCAGAGGAAATATGGCCACTTTCTATACAGTGAAAATCTCCAAGGCAAAATAATGATAGTATTAATGCAGCCACACCAAAAGTTTGAGTTATGACAAATTTGCTCAATCCAGGCTCTTTGAGTAATCCTCCCACCCCAGCCCATTCACTATTGGGGGAAAGTGTGAAGTGGGTAAGACAGCATGGTGGGGAAGCCAAAAGATGTCTTCTTGATCATTAAAGCTACCGACTACATAGCAATCAGTGATGTGTTAGTAAGAGGTAACTTTAAGGTAGACTATTATGGAAGGGTATAGTAGGAAACAATATTAATCATAATAATGTAATTGTGGCTCACCCCCAACTCACAAGGGTGAAGGCTGCCCTCCACCCCAGAACCCCAAACTGCCAAACTCCCCAATAGTTGAGAATAAAGAATTCATCCTCTACACTCTATCCCCATTCTCTGCCATCCAGAGTTGCTCAAACAAAAGGAAAATTAGAAAATGAAAGAGAATATCATGATCAGCATTCCTCAAACTAGAAGAACTGAAAGAAAAATTGAAAGCTGACTGTTGAAGTTTTCTATGGGGAAAATATTTAAATGACCCAGACAACATCAAAGAAGATGGAAAAGATACATAATCACTGCACTGAAATAATTTGGTGCCATTAGACCCATTTAGGATTGGTTCTAAAGAAAAAAGGCCAAGGTACACAAATGACATTGATGATAAACAAGGTTCTAGAAATTGGCATTGTACTAACTGATATGGTTTATGTTGCTAAATGTGATTTATGGTGTTGGGGAAGAATAGTCATGTCTTTGTAGAAAGACAGAAAGAATGATCGATAGAAGAGTGCTAAAACTCTATTTTCTATATTTTGGACTTATTTTGAGAAGGAACAACGTCCTGAAGAAGGATTCGATGTTTTGTACTGTAAAAGGTCAGAGCAAGAGAGAAAGAACTTCAGTTGACCCAATTGACTGCAACAATGGCTCCAGCATAGCAACGATGATGACGAAGGCTTAGAACCAAACAGTGTTTTGCTCTGTTGTACATTTGGTCAGTATGAATGAGAATACTCTGTTGCACCTAAAGATCTCAACAATCACATAGTACTGTAAAAAAATCAACTCCTGGTGAAAGTACTTGGAAAACACACAGATTTTGTGATGGGACTTCAAATTTTGTCTACGAACAACACAAAATTTTGCTGTCATTTGTTAATTCTGACTCAGAGTAGAACTATCCTTGTCAATTTCCCAGGCTGCACATTTCTATAGGAGTAGAAAGCTTCATCCTTCTCCCGTAGAGCAGCTGGTAGTTTGAACTTCTGAATACATCGTTAATAGCTTAATGGGTAACCCACTACACCACCAACCCGAACCAAACTTGCTGCTTTTTATTTAATGCTGACTCACAGCAACTACCTTTGGGTTTCTGAGACTGTAACTGTTTATAGAATTAGCAAGTTCTGGACTCCACAGACATCAAAAATTTAAAATAAAATTGCAAATGATATCTAATGCTTTATCACCTTAATTTTTCTCTTTCATTTTGAAAGTTAAAGAATAAGGACACTTTGACAATGTTTTCTGTAGAAAATAACTCTTTCAAAGCACATAATTTTCTTATTCATTATGTACCACAATATTATTTTTTCTTGGCTATTTTCATCACCTCAGTTTTTATTGCTACTAATCCCATTTTTTTCTCTTTTAAATCTTGTGCAATGTTTTAATAGGTAAATTTAACATGTTTTTTGTTGAACACAATATGTTTTCCATTTTTGATAACTTTATCTATTCCTGAAAGCTCCTTTTAATATCAGTGGATTACTTTTTGTGTCATCATTGATTATAATTTTTATTTTTACTTAAATTACAATATTAGACTACACACACTATATTATAATGTATTTAGAAAATTTACTAAAATACAATACCCCATATATCAAAACAATTAAGTGTACCTGATACAAATGATCTTATTCCTGGTAACATTTTATGCAATAGATAACAGTTAAATGCATTTATACACATATTAAGTCAAAATTTACTGTGGCAGTGAGTTTGTAAATATGTGTTTAAGTATGTGTTGAGTGAGCAGTGAGTATGTGTTTGACACACATAAACAGCCACACCATACACAGAGTCCCTGGGTGGTGCAATGATAAATGCTTTCCACTGCTGAAGAACAGATTGGCATTGAAGTTATCATTACAGAAAGGTCAAGAGTTCAACTTCCAAGAAGTTAGCTGCTGAAAATCATACAGACCAGAATGCTATATTGATATATATGTCATCACCACAAATCAGAGTCTCTGCTCAATGACAATCTTTGGCTCTTGAGTAATAAAAGATTGATATAAAGAGTCACAATGGTTAGACCTTTCATTGTTAAGCAAGAAGGTTTTGTGGCTCTAGAACATCAGCCACTGCACAAGAGAAACAATATGGCAGCTCCCTTCTGTGGTGATTGCTACCTTGGAAAACAGTGGTGCAGAAATAAATAATTAATTAATAATTAATTAATCTATAAAGCAGTATGAATGACTCTGTGCAACTCACTTACTTGAGGGAGCTAATACAGTAGCAGTCCTTTGAGTCTCGAGGACCATTTGGTAGTCCTCTGTAGAGCAATTCAAGTTTTCTCATCACAGGTATCAAACAGCAAGCCAGGTCACCAACAGTCAGCCAGATGACAGGGCCTGATAGTCCCCAACACAAGAGATACATATCCCAGTAGTGTGACCAAGCAGGGCTTGAAGGAAATTTAACTTACAGCAATACAGCCCATGGATTAGGTGTTCCATGTATGGTATAGCTTGCATATCAAAGCACAGGACAAGCAAGAGAGCCAGCTACAAGATCCAAGAGCAAGAGACATAAAGGCAAGGATCGCTAAACCATTTATATCTTGGCCCTTTAATTAATCTCACATGTGTTTAGTGGCCATGTTCTCACAAGAAACCTACCTATTTTCCTTGGGCATGTTGTCAAAACAAACCTACATATTTTCAATGGCCAAGCTGGCAAAACAAACCTACCTATCACAATCAATTCCTTGACAAATTGGAACCATTTTTAGCCAATTGGTACACATTTTTTAGCCTTGTATAATTCCTGGATATCAATGAAAACTTATACTTAACAACAAGCATCTATCATATATATAAATGAGAACATACTGAGTCCAATTTTATCTGATAGATATTATATGAACAAAGAAAATATATTAACATAATGGACTAGTGTGACATTTTATAGAATAGACAAGCGATCAAGGTCCCTTTGGACTAAATTACGGCATAAGAGGAAAGAGTTGATATACCTCTGGGGGAGAGTTGTGAAAGTGTACTCTTGTCCTTGCCATCTGAAGTAAAATTGCTTCTGGTGATCCTTCAAGATTGGTATTGAGAAGGCTTTGGCCAGATCAATAGCTGCAATACCAAGTACCAGAAGAAATATTAATTTGCTCAAGCAATGAAATCACATCTGGAATAGCATCTGCAATTGAAGTCACCACCTGATTAAGTTTATGATGATCCACTCTCATTCTACAGGATCCATCTGTCTTCTTTAAAAGCCAAGTAGCTGAGTTAAATGGAGATGTGGTAGGAATCACCACCGCTGCATCTTTCAAGTCTTTGATGGTGGCAATAATCTCTGTAATCCCTCCAGGAATGTGGCACTGCTGCTGGTTTACTATTTTCCTATGCAATGGCAGTTCCAATGGTGTCCCCTTGGCCTTTCCCATCATTACAGCCCTTATTCCACATTACAGGGATCCAACATGGAAGTACTGCCAGTTACTTAGTATGTCTATTCCAATGATGCATTCTAGAACTGGGGAAATAATCATAGGATGGATTCAGGAATGCACTGTATCCACAGTGAGGTATACCTGAGCTAAAATTCTATTGATAACTTGACCTCCATAAACCCCCTTTTGACTGATGGACCTTCAAAACACTTTGGGCCTCCTAGAATTAGTGTCACCTTAGCACCAGTTTCCAGCAATCCAGAAAAGTTTGATTATTTTCTTTCTCCCAATGAACAATCACTCTTGTTTCTAAGAACACAATATCCTCCTCTTCTGGATCACCAACCCATATGTTTCTATCCTGTGTTTCAGGGTCCCAATTTTTTCCTTTCAATGCCCTCACTTTGGTATCAGACACTGCTCTAGATCTGCAATTCAGCTGCTGTTGTAAATCAGCCACACACATAAAGAGACTGGAACTTGTTCTCATCAATGTCATCTCTATTACTAGAGGTGAGAAGGCTTTCCTTTGTAGCACAGCAGAAGGTTTTAAATCTGTAAGTCAGCACCTAAGGCGCGCTCCTGGGACCCTGAGGCCATCCCTCTCCTTAAGCACACAGTCCATTTTAAGAATGTCAAGCAGCATAACTATAATTGACATCTCAACAAAACTGCTGGGAAATGTCAAACATGCAATCACTCAGAAGCTCTTCTTTAACTGGCACCCCATCTACCAGTGGTACTGCTTTAGATATTAGCTTTGCTAATTCACACCATGGATTAATAAGACTGGCAGAATTATCCAAGCCTTTAGGTGTAGAGGTAGTGTCATCAGTGACTAATCAGACTGGAGAACCAATTAAAGAACACCATATTGATGATTTTATCTCTCCAGAAGCACATCACTTGCGTTAGACAGGATTTTCGAAAGAAATAAAACCAGAGCGTTAATAATTTTTTTACGTCTTTATATAGATAGAAATATATTTAACATAAGAAATAAGCAATTAATCTATAAAGCAGTATGAATGACTCAGTGCAACTCACTTACATGAGACAGCCTTGAGGGCTGCCAGTTAGTCCTCTGTAGAGCAATTCAGGCTATCCAAGCACACTCAGCAAACAGCAAAGCAAATCACCAGCAGTGAGCCAGATGACAGGATCTGATAGTCCCCAGCTTAAGAGATGCATATCCCAGCAGCATGGCAAAGTAGGGCTTCAAGGAACCCCAAGTTAGAGTGACACAGTCCATGGACTAGGTGTCCTTTGGTAGTGTAGCTTGCAGATCAAGGCACAGGACAAGCAAGGCAGCCAGCTACACACTAGTCTGAGAATCCAAGAGCAAGAGAGAGAAGGGCAAGGCTCACTGAGGCATTTATATCTTTGCCCTTCATTTAAACTCACATGGTTCACTGGACATGTGGCACCACAAACCTACCTATCACACTGGATGTGATAGTTACATAATTTTATGTCAATTTAAAGATAAATGAGTGTATGAATGCTAGGTGCTAGCCAACCTTCCTGTATATGAAACCTTCTCATCTGGTAGGAAAGGGGAATCTCTCTCTCTCTCTCTGCTCCTTGGCAGTGAACCAGCACACTGCATAATTCAGCTGCCTTGCCTCATGACATGTGCTGTGCTACCTGTGGGCTGTGCAATGCTCTCTGCCATCTTGCAGAGTCAACCTTGAATTGCCTCTCTGTGCTCTGCTCTTCCACACCACAGCACCTGGGTCTGCCTCACTATGCCTGTTGCCTGTGGGTCACACCTCCAGAGCCTCGCTTCTCGTCACACCAAGCTTGATTACACTGGGTGGCTCCACAGTGCATTGTTTCACTATACTGTGTGACTGGTCCTAGCTACATGTCACCATCACACCTTCCTTAGACTTTGGCTAGTGGCAGTGTGAGTTGGAAAGACCTTCAGTTTATTAACTGATCGATGAAGGTGAATCAAACTCTGAGTGGACTAATTGGCTCTTATAATTCCTTTTCACTATGTGAAATTATTTATATATATTATATGTATGTATTTAATATATTAATCATAAGTGCCTTCATTTTGACTCTGGGGAACCCTTTGCCTAATACATTGGATTAATAGTTTCTTAAGGTTATGGGAAGGGAGGTTAGGGGACTTGAGGAATCAATAAGACAATCAAGCATGAAGAAATTGTTCCAAAATGAATTGACACGATCACTGTACAGTTGTTTTCACTATGATAAAATATTGAATTACATGCTATAGGGATTGTATATCAATGAAACTATTAAAATTTTTAAAAGAAAAATAAGATAAAATACTGATAGTAAAAATAGCATAAGGAAAAACCAAAAAGAACATACTAACTCACCATGAACAGTGAAAACATACTCCAATCACAAGTCAGGAGCCATCTGCATTATAAAAGATAGATGCTCTATAAAAGAGACACCTGCCGGAAAAAACAATCAAGTACTTTCCATGAGTAGGCAGTGATATACATGTTGTAAAACTGCAAGACTGTGTTTTGCTAAAGGCAGACGACCAGCCAAACCCAGAAAAACAAGGCAATACCATCAAATATCAGCTGTCGCAGATTGAACAGTTTATGATCATAACCACACCTTGTTTTTAATTATCAGCTGTCCTATTATGAAAAATTTTACATTGATGATAATAGTAAAAACACACCAATACTATTTGTCTCACAGGCATTACCAATGTATATCTCCTATAATGAGTGCCAAAGGGCAAAATGAGATTCACACTGGTTATGATTGTTGAAGTTCTGGGGCTTGGTATAATATAATGATTTAATTTGGCAGCTATTTAATTAATTATTTTTTGATCTGACATTTTTGGCTTGCCTTTCCACAGACAACCAATTTTGACATAACAACCAATAATTTGGAATCTAATAACGCCACTAAATAGGTAGAGGGTGTAATATTTTTTTTTCAAAAAATTCAAAAGCAAATAATTAATATGTAAAAATTTATGATCAGATGTACTCAAAAGTTTTTAGTATAAATGGGGCATAAGGCAAATTGAAATGCAACAAGTTTGCAGATAAGAGAGACCTTTGTAAATAATATCTAAAGGACCATTGGATTCCAGAAGAAACAACAGGGCTGTTTGGGACAGACTCTCTGCATCGCCTTCCTGCTGACATGGCACATGGCAGATTGATGCCAGAGCCCTGGAGCTGGAGGAGCCCAGTGGAGACTCCTGTTAGCGCTGAGATGCTTCCTCTACTATGGATCAAAGATTTTCCACCCACTTGCCTGTGATCTTCTTGCTTTCTGCATCATTGCATGTGTTGCATGAATCCGAAGAAGAATTTATAGATTCATATAGGACGTATGGGCTCATATAGAACTTATGGACTTGTTCTGGACTAGGCTGGGTTGTTGTGTTAGTCCGTGTAGACTAGAGAAAAAAATCCATAAGCACATATATGCATATATGGGAAAGGTTTATATACAAGAGGAATAGATCAAAAGCATTCCAACCCTGGCCAGTCCATTAGCCCATATGTCTGACACCAGTCTATAAAGTCATTTTCAGATTCAAGAGGCACATGAATTTGACAGAGTGAATGATGTCAAATGCAGGACAATCACAGGGCAATGGGTAATAAACTCTGTTTATTAGCACAGTAAATGATAAATAAAAACATACCTTAATATAACAATTTCAGTAGAAAAGAGCAGTGCAAGTCTACTAATACTCTTTGCATTCAAGATAAGTGAAAAGGAGAGAAATCAAAGAAAAAGTTGCATTTAGGCTAATTAAAATTTCTATTTCTGTAGGTAGAATCATGAGCAAATTTTCTAAACATTTTCTTCCCACTTGATCCCCTGATACCAGATCCCAATTTCTTCACCCTCCACCCCCTGCCTGCCCATCTCAGAAGGCCTTGAAAAGTTATAGACTTTTTAATATATATTACATTGTCCTCCATTGCCCCCTCACCCACTTTTCCATTATTCATGACCTTGTGGTCCAGTCCCCCTCCTTCCCTCCCTTAACCCTCCTGATTTCTCTACTGCCCTTGTCGTTGGCCCTCAGGGGGTTATCTATGCTGGGTTTCCTGTGTTGCAGGCTCTCATCTGTGGCAGTGAGCAAACCTGGGCAAATCCGATTTGTAAGGTAGAATTGAGGTCATAACAGTGGGGTGAAGGATACACCAAAGACCGAGAGAAAAATGGTGTGTTTTATTAGTGCTATACTGCCCTCTGACTGTCTCATTTCTTCCATGTGAACCCTCTGTAAAGGGATGTCCAATTGTCTGCAGATGGGTATTGGGTCTCCACTCCATTTCTCCCCACCCATTCACCTTGGGTATGTTTTTATTCTGGTTTTTAGATGCCTGATACCTGATCCCATCTACCGCTGCTCATAATCTCATAGTCTGGTGTGTTTCTTTCATCTGGATTTTATTGCTTCTGAGCTAGATAGTCACTTGTTTATCTTCAAACCTTTAATATGCCAGACATTATTTATCTTTTGATAGCTGGGCACCATCAGTTTTCTTCACCACATTTCCTTATGCACCTATTTTGTCTTCAGTGATCCTATTGAGTAGATGATAATCAAAGAATTCTGGATTGTTAGAAAAAAGTGTTTTTGTGTTAAGCGAGTACTTGAGTGGAGGCCATATATCTATCTGCAACCTCCATTCTTAATATATAAATATGAGTACATAGTTCTATTTCTCATTATATCTTAAGAACAGATTTTCTGCGTTGAACACTAATGAGAAAAACTTGGTGAGCTGGGGGAGGACATCAAGAATATAGTCTTCATGGATGCAATAAAAAAGTCATAAAAAACAGGAGATAGAGAAAAGATCAAAGTTGATGCCAGAAGATATTGAATTTTCTTAACCTGAGAGCAGCAACTAAAAATGGAAGAAATGATTAAGTTAAAGAGTTAGGCAGAAATCTTCAAAGGGCAGCTCCAGGAGACAAAGCAAATTCTTAGAGACAATAGCTCAATGTCATAGAGTTAGAAAATTAAAAAAGCAGACCATGCTCAGCCCATCTAAAACTGAAAGAACATAAGACAAAATTTAAGCCTTGATATGTGTGGATTGTGATAAGAGTTGTATGAGTGAATCCCCAAAGAAATGATTTAATAATTAAGAGGGCATAAAAATTAAGCCGTGATTTGTAATTCTGAAAAATTCTATGGGCACAATAATGAATAATGCAAAAAAGTGGAAAGGCTACACATTGTTTCAGTATACTTCAGAGAACAAGTGACACCCCACCCCATGTGGTGGCATGAGCAAGAACCAGTGATACAGAGGGCATTTTCATAGGGCAAAGAAGCCCTACCAAAATACGGCAGAAAGTGGTGAAGAAATACCAGCTGATCTTTTTCAACTAATCCATGGAGCACTGGAAACCCTCAACTTACCAAGACTAAGATATTTGGAAGACGGCTTCTTGGCAAACTGACTAAAAGAGATCCATAGTTGTACCCACTTCAACATGTGACATGTGACACACAGTACAAAGTTCAAATTATAGAACAATATCATTAATATCAGCTGATCAAGCAGCACATTGACAGTGAACTGCCATAGGTCGCTGATGGATTCAGAAGAGCGTTTGGAACAAAGGAGGTCATCGTAGATACTAGGCAGAGCCTAGCTGAAAGGACAGGACACTTAAAAGATACCTGTTTGTGTTTTATTTACTATGGTAAGGCATGAAGATTTACAGGGAAGATCAGAAAAAAACTATGCACAATCTTAAGAAAGATGGGAATTCTAGCACACTTCCTCATAAGGATCAAAATAGCACAAACAGAATATGGGAATCCTGCATGGCTGACAATTAGCAATGTGTGAGTGTCAGGTTTGTGTACTCCTACCATATTTTCCAATCTGTAGGCAAAGCAGCTACTTCAAAAAGCTGGATTACATGCAGAAGATTATGCTACCAAGATTGGAGGATGATTCATTAACAACCTGCACATGCAGATGAACAAACTCTGCGTGCTGAAAGTGAGGATGACGTGAAGAACTTGCTGCTGAAGATCAAGGATTGCAGCCTTCAGGATGGATCACAACTCAATGCAAACCAGAGCAAAATCCTCACAACTGCACCAGTAAGTTATATAATGGTCAATGGAGAAAGGCTTGAAGCGGTCACAGATTTTGTCTTGCTTAGATTTACAATCAGCACTTATTGGAGCAGCAGTCAAGAGAACAAATGATGCATAAATCTTCTGAACAAGACCTCTTTAAAATGCTGAAAGCAAGGATGATGTTAGAAGGACTGAATTTCACCTTCCACTATCATTCATTAAATTTCTAAAAACCAAACTCAGTGTCATCAAATCGATAGTGATTATTAGCACCTCTAAAAGATCAGAAAGAACTGTCTTTGTGAGTTTATGAGACTGTAACTCACTACAGGAATAGAAATATTTTAACTTGTCTCATATGCATGTAAAAGGTGGACACTGAGTAAGGAAACCCAAAGAAATATTGATGCATTAGAAATGCAGCAGTGGTGAAGAATATTAGAGGTACTAATTATGGGCAATTGGATAAAAAAATTTGTCTTGGAAGAAGCATGGCAAAAGTGTTCCTTATAAAAAAGAATGACAAGACTTTGCCCTAGATACCTTGCACATGTTGTAAGGGACACCTTCCTTGAACAATGATGTCAAGCTGGATAAAGAATACAGCCTGCACAAGGTGAGAAAGACTGTCAACCTGGCAATTTAACAAGTGACTACAAAAATGATCAGGCCAGTGTATGCAGCACAATGGTCTTTTTTGTTTTGTTTTATTTTTTGCATGTTTTTTACTGTGGTTAATAAGGTAGCTATAGGTCGGTTCTGATTTAACATTATCTAGCAAAAACCAACTTCCAATCCTAATGCCATATTCTTCTCCATACAGTTCAGCTCTTTGAATTACTTGCTCATCATGCAATTTGAATAATTTTGGTGGAAGAAATCACCAAATGCACACTTAGATTTTTAGACCCTACATTATTCACTGTGCTATTCAAATAAATACCTGTTATTCTGTGTACAGAGAGCATCATCAATATTTCTGAATTTTCTACTCTTTGCACTGTTATCATCATTTTTGACATCAACATTTTCAGAATAAGGTTTTTAGTTGCTTCCTCCTCCAAAGTGAGGAGTCATGTCTTTCTTCATTGGCTCATCTATTCTGGAAGCTCCCCTGAAACCTATTCATTCTGAGTGACCCTGATGGCATTTGAAATAAAATACAAGTGATAGAGCTTCCATAATCACAGAAACCATGTGATTAATGTGATGGTGTCATTGTGATTAATCTTCTATTGTGATAAGCCACCACATTATAGCAAACTGACAAGCAAGTATATTAGAGGAAGGCTTATTAGCTACCTCTGGTATGCAGATGACACAACCTTGTTTGCTGAAAGTGAGGAGGAAGTGAAACATTTGCTGAACAAGATCAAGGTTATCGCCTTCAGTATGATTACCATTCAATGCAAGGAAGAACAAAATCCTCACAACTGAATAAATAGACATCATCATGATAAATGGAGAAAAAATTAAAGTTGTCAAGGATTTTGTCTCGATTGGATCCCAATAGATGCTGAGGAAGCAGCAGTCAAGAGAGCAGGAGATGTGCTCTAGGTCAATCTTGCACTCTCATGTATCCAAGAGCAAATGTGCTACTTCAAGGACTGAGGGGCAGGTGCCTCAAGCCATGGTATTCTCCGTTCCATCATATGCATGTCAATATTGGTCATGGGATAAAAAAGACTGCAGAAGAATTGATGAACTTCAATTATACACGGGAGAAGAAAGTACTGTGCACTGTTAACAGGACAGGCATATCTGTATTAGAAGAAGAAAGATCAGCGTGCATACCACAGGCAAGTACGGCAAGACTTAGCCTTCCATATTTTTGACATATTGTCAGGAGAGACCAGTCCCTGGAAAGAGATATCATTTTTGCTAAGTGTAAGAGTGGTGAAAAAGAGGAAGACCCTCAAGGGGACGGGTTGACACAGTGGCTGCATTGAAGAGCTGTGGCATAGGAATATGTATGAGGATATTATAGCTCATACATGTCTGAACCATGTTTATCTGTGCTTCACATAGTGTCTCTATAGGCCAGACTCAACTCAATGACACCTGACAAGAGCAACACAGCCACATGTCTTTGCACAGTTAATGAAACAGAAGTAAACATACGTCTGGTATCTTCTATTTTCACCTAAGATCCATCTGAAATAAGCTATGAAACCTGCTTTTCCATGTGCTCTTCTGAATGCAGCATGGTTTTCTAATAAACAGGATAAAAAAGAAGCAATGTCAAATATTAAAGCGAATGTGCAAAAGCCTGTAGTTAGAGATCCAAAAAGAACATGATCAATATATATTGACCTAGTGGATGTCAAGAAAAAATTCAAGTTTAAAGTCGTAATATTGATAGATTCAATGGGCAAAATATTGAACAATGCAGGAAGCATCAGCAGAAGATCAAATGAATAAGCTCAGTCAAAATATGAAAAAGAGCTCCTTGATATCCCACCACTTTAGGGAACAGCATATGAGCAAGAATAAATAATGCTCAAGGAAAAGCAAATAAACTTCACTGAACTCATTAACAAAGACAAGGTTCCAGGAGATTATGGATTGCCATTTTAAATGTCTCAACAAGCTGAGGAAGCAGTGGAAGTTTCACTCATCTACGTCAGGAAATTTAGAAAACAGCTACATGGTCAACATGAAAGAGATTCATATTTGTATGAAGGAAGGTGACCCAACAGAATGTTCAAACTATAGAATAATATCATTTATATCATATGAAAGTAAAATTTAGCAGAAGATCATCTGTCAATAGTCACAGCAGTACATTAACAAGAAACCATTAGTGGTTCAGGGCAGAGTTAGAAAGGGACATTGAAGCTGAGCCCTGGTGGCACAGTGGTTGTGTGCAGGACTGAGGCCCACAGGGTTGATGGTTCAAATCCAGCAGCAGCTCTCCAGGAGCAAGGCTGGGCTTCCTACTCCCACCAGGGCAGTGATGCAGGAAAAGGAAAAAAAAGAAGAGAACATTGAAGAAAAGCAATCAATACTAATGTCAAAATGGTTCTTGACAGTATAGAATACCAGGAAGATATTTACTTATGTTTTATTGACTAGGTAAAGGCACTGGAATGAAAAATTTAGAACATTTCATTGTGCGCAGAAGGGACTTGTGGAAGCAGTTATCAAGAGGCAATTGTGGGACCAAAAGAAAGAATCATGGTTTTAAAAATCAGGAAAGGTGTGTGTCAAGGTAGGAACCTCTCACCAGATTTCCTCTATCTGTATGTGTGTAAATAATCAGAGATTTTTGGACTGTGTGAAGAAGAATGTGGCATCGGGTTTGGAGGAAGTCTTATTAACAACCTTCTCTATGCTGATGACAAAAGTTGCTTCCTGAACGTAAGGAGGACTTGAAGCATGCAGATGAAGATCAAGTGTTGCAGCTTTCACTATGGATTACAACTCAACGAAAACCTAAATTCTCACACCTGGAGATCAAAAGGTCCTTTGCATTAGGGAGATGTATTGCATATGATTTCTTTAGCATATTGGAAATAAGCATGCTAATTTGAAGACTAAGGTGTGCTTGACCTAAGTTGTGGCATTTTTCAATCAATCACCTCATATACACAAAAACTGGACATTGAATAAGGAAGACTGAAAAATAATTGATGAACTTTAATTGAGATCCTGAACAAATCTGTCCTGAAGTACTAATGACCAGAGTGCACCCTAGAGTCAAGGATGACAAAAATTCTTATATATTTTGAACATAATAACAGCAGAGACCAGTTCCTATAGAGAAAAAGAAGAAAGTCTCCCATGGACGGAGTTACAGAATGGCTGCAGCAATGAGTTCAGACATAGGGATAATTGTGACGGTGGTGCAGGACTGAGTTCTGCTTCATTCTTTTGAGCATTTGGTCGCAGTATGTCAGAACTAATCATAGGGAACCTAACAACTTCTGAAAGCATAGGCAGCAATGGCAGAGAGCATTATTTGGGTCAGGAAGACCTTAGTTAACAAAGTGATATGTTAGCATTATAAATTTCAGAGGTTTTTGAAGCAGAATTTTTTCAATTATATGTCATATGACATATGAATTTTAATAGTTTCTTCCTGGAGCATTGTTTTTGTATTCAACCATACTAAGGTGATTGACCCTTTTTTTCCAATGCTTGTGATTCTCCTGAACTCACAAATTTCAATAAATCCTTTACTTATTAGCTGAGATACTAAAAGAATCTGTGGAATTATCTGAATTGGAGCACACCTTTGTAGATGAAAGCACATTCACTACATAAAATTAGTATGAAATGGGATGTTGGTAAATAGTCGTTTATTTACTAGAGAATAAATCCAATAAATAACTATATTATGAGAGAAAAGACATTCATTTATTTCACTTGTGACTAACAATACTACAATTTCCTAAATGAGAAATATGTCTCAATGACACTGGAATATGTGCTATTTTGCAATACTGTTTTGTAATCTATTCTCTCCTTATGAAATTTTAAGTAGCAAAAATGGATTTTTGCACCCTTTGTCTACACTTTTCAAGCAGGATATTTGTGTTTGTCCGGGTAGACTAGAGGAACATATTCAAGGACAAGCATATGGATATAAGGAAAAGGTTTATATATAAGAGAAATAGGACATTAAGAAAGCATCCCAATCCAGTCCAGTCCAAAGTCATAAGTCCGATATTAACCCACACGTCCGATAGCAGTCTATAAAGTCTCCTTCCAACTCACGAAGTCACAGGTCAGTGGGTGCAGAGTTCCGGCGCTAGCAGGGTCCCATGGCTCCTCGCCTTCAGAGCTCAGGGTCCATCAACAGCAGAAGCAACTCAGCGCTTGCAGAGGTCTCCATGTGGCTGCCCCAGCTTCAGAGGTCTGCCTCCATCAGGGCAAAGCTGTGTGGTCTCTCTGCCGGCTCCTCCAGCTTCTCGGAGGCTGCATCTTGTCTTGTCCGTGCTTCATAGTCTCTGAGACTGAGTCCCAACAACTGGGGAAGATAGCTTCTCATCTTCACGAGGGCAATATTGCGAGATTTCCGAAAAGTCTCAGGAGAAAGTCATGCCCACATAGAGGCCTCATTGGCAACTTAATGGCTATGTCCAGATTAACAGGCTAGACTCCACCCCTACATTTCAATCTTAAAATTAACATAAGCATATGACTGCCACAATATTTAACTTAAAATATAAATTTCCTTCATAAAATTAAAATGCTAAAATCAATTTATATCTTTTTTTTGGTTTACTATATCAAATCATTCTATAGGATAATTATTACAGAGTAGTTTTATCTCTACTAATTTTCTTGTAATATTATTTTAAACTCTATAAACATTGTTTTCCTAAAATCACCTTATTTATGTTCTCACTATTTGAATTAATGCCTGATCCAGTTTCTATTTATTTAGCCATTTTACCTATTTAAAAAATTAAATGTTTTCTACTTAAAATAACCAATGTTGCCTATCTTTACTATTAGCTGTTACATTTCACCTTGACAATAACAACTTTCCATTATATATATATATATATATATATATATATATATATTTACACACAAATTGTGTATACTCAAGGAAAAGCTGACCCAAATAACAGTCAAGGTACCTAATTTACCACAAAAACTGCATTAGAAATGTGTTGAAGTCTGAGCCCCGGTGGCATAGTGGTTGTGCACAAGACTGCAGCCCACTGGGATGGAGGTTTGATTCCAGCTTCATGGAGCAAAGGCTGGGCCTCCTACTCCCACCACCTGAGGGCAGTGATGCCACACCCCAAAAAAGAAATGTGTTGAAGAACTCAGCTAATAAATGAGTATATATGACAAGCACACACACTTTTCTTCTTTAAAAGATCACTTTATTGGGGACTCTTATAGCTTTTATAACAATCCATACATCAATTGTATCCAGCATATTTGTACATATATTGCCATCATTCTTTTTTGTCCCCCAACACTTTATTTTCTAAACATTGACTTTCTATTGAGCACTTTGTATCAGCTTCTCCACCCCTACCATGCTCCACCCTCATGACCCTTGATAAATTATAAATTATTGCTATTATTGACTGCTATCTCCCCTCCCCTACAGTTTCTGTTGTTCATCCCCCTGGGTTGTGTATGAGTGTGCATAATTATATATTGATCATTGTGATTGGTTCCCCCTTCCTAACTTTTCCCTTACCCTTCTGGTATCACTACTTCAATTCCTATTCCTTGACTCCATGTATCATGAGTTCTGAGCTCTTATCTGTACCTGTGTACAAGCTCTACTCTAACCTTCAGTGCAAAGCAGACCTGGAGTTATGAGAGAAGAGGATGAGGAAGCCTCAAGGAACCACAGGAATACTATCAGTCTCACAGGTGCTATGTTGTGCCCCGGTTGATTCATGCCTTCCTTGTGACCCTTCAGTGAGGGATGTCCTGTTGTCTACAGGTGGACTTTTGGTCTTTGTTCTAACCTCTCCAATTCTCAAAAATATGTTTGTTTGCTTGAGTCATCCGATACCTGTTACCCGTCTCATCGACACCTTATGATAGTACAGACTGGTGTGCTTATTCCATCTGGGCTTGTTGCTTTTCTGTTGGATGGCCGCTTATTTAACATCTGTCTTTCAGAGCACAGATGCTCCATCTTTTTATATCCAGGCACCATCTGCTTTCTTTACCATATTTGCTTATGCACTCATTTTGTCTTCAGCAAATTTGCCAGGAAAGTGCGCATAACAGAATGCCATGTTTTTAAAACAAAGTGTTCTTGCAATGAGGAAGGGCATGAGCAGAGACCCAAAGTTCATCCATACCTTGGAGTAGTGACATGTGCATATATATACATATATATAAATTAATGTATCTGTGAATTTATATATTTACCTATGTACACACTTATGCTTATACCTCTAGATTTTATTCCTACATTATTGCTCTATTTTATTAAATAAATACTTTTATGAAAAACATAATTTCTTATTAGGGAACAGAACTACATGTATACAGATATTAGAATTATATTAGAATAAACCTGAAAACCACTTTAATTTAATTTTCAATACTGTTTCATTTAAATATAATGGTAACTTCTATTCCTATATTTTCATTGATGATTTAGAAGTAACAAGATACCAGAAAAATAATTTTACTTTTTTTCTCTTTCCAGAGTCTTAAAATAAAATACAATATTTTTACTGAATTCTGAAGATTACCCGCTGCTTCTCTTTCATGATATTGGTTTTCTTTCCTTAAAGATTGCAATGTTTTGATCTTTATAACTGTACTTTCTTTTACATTAGTATTTTTACTCAGAAATCAGCTCTATTTTGGCAAAGAGCAAAAATCTCGCCAAAGAGTACTTAGTAGTGTGTTCTTAAATCCTTAAATCTCTGTAATTGCATAAATATCTACAGATGGCAAGATTAAATGCAGCAATTTAAGTAGTACCATTTAATACATTAGGCATTGTGAATAGTGTTCAATATATATTATTAACACAAATCCCCCATATACATATGTGTGAAATTGACAGAACATGTATATATATAATGTTTATATATGTCTTCTAGTTCTACAAACTGAAATGAAAACTATTCAGTATGCTAAGCCTATCTAATCTCTTAGGAGCACAAGTCAGATTAACAGGTAGGTCTAATATGTCAGAGTAAGTTTGTGGCAGTCATCTGCTTATGTTAATTTTATCATTGAAATGTAGGGCTGAAGTCTGGCCTGTTAATCAGGAGAAAGCCAATGAATAGCTATGAGGCCTCTGTGTGGGCATGGCTTTCACCTGAGACTCCTGGGAAATCTCGCGGTATTTCCCTCATGAAGATGAGAAGCTATCTTCCCCAGTTGTTGGGAGTTAGTTTCAGAGACGATTAACCACAGGCAACACAAGATGCAGCCTCCGAGAAGTTGGAGGAGCCAGCGGAGAGACCACTTGGCTTTGCCCTGATGAAGACAGACCTCTGAAGCTGGAGTGGCATGCTGTTGATGGACCTGAGCCCTGGAAGCGAGGAGCCATGGGGAGACCCCTGCCAGTACCAGAATTTTGCAACCACTGACCTGTGACTTCCTGAGTCAGAAGCAGACTTTATAGACTGATTGCAGGCATATGGGTTAATATTGGACTTAGGACTTTGCACTGGACTGGATTGGGATGCCTTCTTAGTATCACATTTCTTTTGTATATAAACCCTTTCCTTATACCTATATGCGTGTCTCTGAAATTTGTTCTTCTAGTCTATCCGGACTAACACAAAATTTTCTACTGAAACAAAGCTATGTGTACTTTTATGTATATAAGAAATAGCTTTATATTAAGAAATAAATTTACATCAAATAAGCAGTTCAGCACTGTCCAACTCAAGTCTGTGGGTTAGATGGCAGCCGAGGCCCTCCAGACTCATTTAACTGGCCATCAGAGATGCTTGAAGGTGAAGCAAAAATGGGGAGATAATAAAGTGGTGGGTGGAAAGCAGTGGTAGGATTCAGTCAGTTCACTCTGGTTTGGTAGAATGAATACCTATTGATCTGTTGAGTTCAGTTAACTGACTGGTAAAATGGCATTTGTATCAGGGTGCTTTCTACGGTGGGTGGGTGGGTTGGCAGTAATTCAATGTGGATATCAGAAACTTGCATTCCTTAGTCATCTTTAATGATAGTTTCCTGTGCAACAGCATGTTCTAAGAACCTATAATAATGAATATCCTGTCCATAGGTATGAAAATTAGATGAAACTCTACTTATAATATTTATCATTTTATAAAACTTATTATACTTTGATGAAATAGTACATTTTTACTCCTTTTGGGCTTGTTGCTTCATATAATGTAAAGAGAAAAAGTGTCAAAGAACCCGAGGTTGGCACACTGCTATTAGTTTCAGCTTTGAGTTATGACCCATGTGAGCTTCTGAGTGAATTATGCAAATCTCAAAATTGTTCAAAGAGTTAAAAATATTGTCTGTACAATTGCTGTGAGTTCAAATGAAGTGGGACGGGGTTTTTCAAAAGTTAAAATGATAAGTTCTGAGAAGTCATCTATTTCTAATATATCAAACACAATGAATATTGTCTAATAGAGTGGGATTGTATTAGTCGGGGTAAACCAGAGAAACAAATTTCATAGACATGCATATAGATATAAGGAAAAGGTTTATATATAAGAGAAATAGGACATTAAGAAAGTATCCCAATCCAGTGCAGTACAAAGTCATAAGTCCGATATTAACCCACATGCCTGATATCAGTCTATAAAATCTCCTTCCGACTCACGAAGTCATAGGTCAATGGGTGCAGAGTCCCGACACTGGCAGGGGTCTCCCCATGGCTCCTCGCTTCCAGGGCTCAGAGTCCATTGAACAGCAAAAGTAACTCATCCCTGGCAGAGGTATCCATGTGGCCACCCCAGCTTCAGGGGTCTGGCTCCATCAGGACAAAGCCGTGTGGTCTCTCCGCCGGCTCCTCCAGCTTCTCGGACACTGCCATCTTGTCTTGTCTGTTATTCATCGTCTCTCTCTAACTCCCAACAACTTTTCATCTTCACGAGGGAAATAATGCGAGATTTCCCAGAAGTCTCAGGAAAAAGCCATGCCCATATAGAGACCTCACTGGCTACTCAATGACTATCTCCAGATTAACAGGCAAGTAGACTCCACCCCTACATTTCAATCATAAAATTAACATAAGCATATGACTGCCACAGGGATCTTGCTACTACAGTGAAAACATGGTTAAAGATAAATCACACAGTCAATGCTGCTCAGATTAAAATACAAGGATATTTCAAGTGGTGATGTCAATCAGGAAACAATATGGGGATAAATGAAGTAATAATTTTCTTCTTTTTTGTCAGGTTTAGTGAAAAATTTTTCTATTCATCTATTAAAATCCTTTCTTATAAAAGAATCTGACTTTGTGTACCTTTTTTATTGTTACTCTTCAGAAAACATGCATATTACTCATTTATAATCTACAGTGTTAAAATATATATTGAACAAAAGAATGAAGTGCTGGACAATCTTTAACAATTGGCTTTCAAAAGAAAAACAAAAATCATCAACCACAAAATTATGGGTCTTGTAGTATTTGCAGATTTTTGTGGTGTGAACAGATAGAAATCTTAAGTCAATTTCTGTAGACTTTGATTCTCCTATGACTGATTTTTCTTGTGGGTGTCAGTCATGAGCTTATGTTAATTTCATGATTGAGATGTAGGGGTGGAGTCTGTAATGTAGCCTGTTAATCTGAAGATAGTCATTGAGTAGCCAATGAGACCTCTGTGTGGGCATGGTTTTCTTGTGAGACTTCTGGGAAATCTCGCAGTATTTCCCTCATGATGATGAGAGAACGTTGGAAGTCAGTCTCCGAGATGACAAACTACGGACAAGACAAGATGGCAGTGTCCCAGGATTTACAGGAGCTAGAGGAGCCAGAGGAGCCAGAGGAGAAGCTATGTGGCCTTACCCTGATGGAACCAGACCTCTGATGCTGGAGAAGCCACGTGGAGACCCCTGCCAACCCTGAATTGCTTCTATCACCACTGGATGCTGATGATGGACCCTGAGCTCTGGAATCAAGGAGCCATAGGGAGATCCCTGTCAGCACCAATGTTCTCCACCCACTGACCTGTGACTTTGTGAGTCAGAAGGAGACTTAGAGGCTGGTATCGGGCAGATGGGCTAATATCGGAATTATGACTTTGAACTGGACTGGGTTGGGATGCTTTCTCAATGTTCCATTCCTCTTATATATAAACCTTACCCTTATATCCATATACATGTCTATGAATTTGTTTCTCTAGTCTACCTGGACTAATGCAGTGTGGTCAGTCAAATGATGGATTCTTTATTTGGCTTGCTTATGATATCAACTGCTGAGTCCAGGAGCCATCTGTGGACTACTGACCTTGGATTCATTCAGTCGATATCCTATTTATTTAGCGAGGCATCCACCAGGCTATAGTATTCTTACTTCTTCTCTGTGCTTCTTGTTCAACTGGTACAGAGATCAAAGGAAGATCAAAGACATCTTGTTCAACTTAATCTGTTACAGAGATCAAAGGAAGCTTTTAGCTTATTTATGACCCACACACTTAATCCAGAATGGGCTTATCAATTCTACAACAACATGAGCCATATTTTGATATAAGTATTTATATATATATATATATATATATATATATATACACACACACACACACACACACACACACACACACAAAAGTTACTGGATTGGTTTCACTAAATAACCCAGCCTAAGCCAAAATATAACAGTTTATCAAATTTTAAGAACTATGAGAGGTCTTGGATTTTACTCCACTTTCAAGTAAAATTGGTAGACTTTTACAATTCCATGGATGGTAACAAAATTATCAGTGCATAAAGTCAATTCTGCATCACAGCAACCCTGGCTTGTTGTCTTTAAGTGCCACTAAGTTGGGTTTGATGGATAGAAACTCCATGCACAACGTAATGAAACACTGCTCAGTCCTGGGCCATTTCACAATTTTTCTTATGTTTGAACTCAGTGCAGCCTCCGTGCCAGGCAGACTATCTCACTCAGAGCTTCCTCTTTCTCATGACCCCTATCCTTTACCAATTAGGAGGTCCATCTCCAGGGACTGGTGTCTCCTGAAAACATGATCAAAGTACATGAGACAAAGTCTCACCATCCTTCTGTCTGAAGAGCTTTCTGACTATACTTTTCCCAAGAAAAATGTATTTGTTCTTCTTTTGGCAGTCAAGGGTACCCTCAATATTCTTCTCTATTATCAAAATTCAGATGCATCTGTTCTTCTTCAGTCTTTCCTATTTAGAACCCACCTGTCACATAAATATTAGCCATTTTCAAATACCATGGCTTGGGTCAGGTGCACATTAGTCCTTAAGCTAACCTCCATTTCAGCATTGAAAGAGACATTGTGCAGCAGATTGACCCAATGTGGCACGTGGCACCTCATTTGATCCCATGGGCCTCTGATGAGGCTTTATTGCTCCACCAAAGATTAACAGCCTCAGAAACACACAGGCGGCAGTTTGACTCTTTCCCCTCTGCCTTGTAGGGTGCTTGGATCCCCAATCCATGTGCGTGGAAAACAGCAGTCATCATTGATCTTCCGACTACTATTTCCATGAGCCTTGATTGGGAATTCAAGCAGCCCTATAGAACAGAGGAGAACTGCCCCTGGGCGCTTCCGAGGCTAGTGATATTTATGTGAGTAAAACGTCTCACTCTATTCCCCCTCCCACATATCAGTCGGGAGTCTCATATTCCTAGTCTTGGATTCAGCAGCCCAATTTGTAATCTGCTATACTGGTAGGCCTCCTCAGGAGAAACTACAGGCTCCATAAAAGGAAAAAGACAACACACAGTAAAAGGAGTGGCTGTAATTTCAGATATCAAATTGAATCCTACACCAAGGAGCAAAGAGAGATAAATAATGCCTCAAAGTCCATAGGTTGAAGAAATGACGGACAATCCTGAACTTCTGTAGTGGCTGTTTTTGTCTTAGATTTGGTTCTGGCTCACAGTTACTCCGTGCACAATGGTAAATGACACTTCCTGGTCTTGAAATATCCTCCCAATGATGGTACCATTTGAGCCCATTGTTGCAGCAACTGTTTCATTCCATCATGTTGAGGTTTTTCTTTGATTTTTGTTTTTCTTTGCCATACTTTACCAAATATGATGTCTTTTTGCAGGGACAGGTTTCTCTGGATACTATGGAAAGTATGGAGGTGGCATTCCACCTTCCTTTTTCTGAAAGTGCATTCTCCATGTACTTTCTCCCAAGTAGGCTCTTTTCTTCTCTTAGTAATTTAATATTCTTCACCTACACCATTATATAAATACATGAATTCTTATTCAGTCAGTTTTATCCAATATTCACGTTTCACATGACATAGGTCAGGGATACTATACTATTAAAGTGACATCTCAGCGCTTTAAAATTTTAGATATCTTTTGTAGCAGAATTATCTAATAAATAGGTCATTTGATTTCTTGACTGTGACTTTCCTAAGTATTATCTGAGAAGTCAAGCAAAATTAAATCCTTGAAAACTTCTGTATTTTGTTTACCATCATGATTTCTATTAGTCTAGTTGTGAGAATTTCTTTACATTGAGTTGCAATTCATACTGAAGAAATGATTTTATTTTCATCATCAAATATTTCAAGTCCTCCCTGTCATTCAATAATGTACCTTCTGTAAACCATAGGTTATATATAAGCTTTTCTCTCAGTCTAATGCTGTGATCTTTATATAATTCAACAGTTGAGGTTATATGCTCCATATACAGAATGAATAAGTAATGTGAAAGGATATATCCCCATAAACACATTTTCATAAAATTTAAAGAGTATTTTCTTGCTCTGTTCAAGAACAAATTCTTGATCTATGCACAGGGTCCCCATGAGCACAAGGAATTGTTCTGGATTTTCCATTATTATGAAAATTATTCCTGAACCTATTGTATTTGTATATAATGAATGAAAGACAAACTTAATCATTGATAAGACAGGGATGCTCTCTTTATAATATTTCATAATAAATAAATTTGTATTTTATTGGAAATAATAAACTACATTTAAAAATTTTACCATATAAACATCTTTAAAATGTTAAGAACAAAGTTAATGAATGCCTTTCTTTGCAGATGTGCAGAAACACAAAAGAGTAATGGAGAATTATCTTCCCACCCCTAAATAGTAGTCACATAACATGGAATTGTGAAGGACATGAATAATTGGTTCTTGTGAGCCATGTTATGTTGCTTCCACACACCATTGCAACAAATATGTCAAAGTGCAATATAATATAATATAATATAATGCAGTTATTTTTAAGTGAAATTAGTATGCTAAAAAGTTGATTACAATCTATACATTAAACTTGTTGTTGATATATGTGCTTTAAGAGCTTCTTCTATCCCTAAAACAAAACAAAAAAAGTTCTTTGTCTATGTACAGTCAGGAAACTATAAGTTGAAAAATTGGTAAATCATATTATATTAAAATTTGCAATCGGGCTGAGCCCTGGTGGCGTAGTGGTTGTGCGCGGGACTGCGGCCCACTGGGACGGAGGTTCAATTCCAGCAGTGGGGCTGGGCCTCCTACTCCCACCACCGGAGAACAGTGATACCCCCCCACCAAAAAAATTTGCAATCTTGACTGGTGTCCTCATTCAGGAGGACTATACTAATTCTTTGCAGAATTTTTCTTAATTTTATAAATTATTAGAGCACATGATAAATTTTTTATCACAGCCTCTTCCAAATGAAATGATTCAACATTGCTTATATTCAAACACCAAAGTTAAAAAGACAACTAGCTGGAAAATTGTAGTTGATTTGTTAGGATGTGTTTTCTCGATTTTTGTGTTTGCTTATGTTATCACACTTGTCACATTGCTTTATAAGAACATGTTTAGCTGTTTGTACTTTTAAGGTTTTCAGGATTTTTAGCTATAGTTTTTACACAGAACATACACAAAGAAACCAAATAAAAAGATCTGTAATACAGTCACTGTGATGGGTAGGTTTCTTATGCCAACATGGTCACAGAAGATTGGTGGGTCTGTTGTGACGGCACGGCCAATGAACACATGGGATAAATTGAAAGGCAGAGATAGGAAGGGCTTGGCAAGTCCCGCCCTCTCTCTTGCTTCTTGATCTTCAGACCAGAGAGCTTCCTTGTTCGTCCTGTACCTCGACCTCCAAGCAACACTACCCGTGGGACACCTACTGGTGGACTGTGTTGCTGTGAGTTGAGGTTCCTTCAAACCCTACTTCGCCACACTCCTGGGATATACATCTCTTGAGCTGGGGACGGTTGGACTCTGTCATCTGGCTGACTGTTGGTGACCTGCTCTGCTGTTTGCTGACTGTGACCAGATAGCTTGAATTGCTCTACAGAGGACTACTCAGCAGCCCTCAAGACTTGAAGGACTGCCAGTCTTCTAGTTGCCTCACGCAAGTGAGTTGCACCAAGCAATCTGTATTGCTTTATAGATAGTTAACTGTTTCTTCCTTATCTTATACATCTTTCTCTATATATAAATATATAAAAAGAATTACTAGTGTCCTGATTTTTATTTCTCTAAGCGAATCCTCCCTGACACAGTCACCATGTCCATACTTTTAAAAGTATCACAAGATCATCTTTTATACATCCTGGTTTAAACTGAGTGCTAAAATTATCTCTAGATGATGGGAAAATTTTTAATTAATCTTTATTTCCTAGTGTTCATAATGATATTTAAAATGTAGTAGGTTCTTAATATATATTTATCACATTTCCCTTCAGCTCATCATATTCTACAGATTACTGCCATTATTCACAGAGGCTATTGGAACAGCCTACCTCCTGGATAATTTTTCCATTCTGTTGGTTCCTTATCTAATAATTTTTTTATTCAATAAGAGTAAACTTTTAAACAAAACTAAAGCATTCATCACCTGAGTATGGTTAATGTTTTCTTTTGTTAAAATTAGGCTGCATGAAATTACAGTTTTTATAATTTAAAAAAAGAATAAAATATTGCCAATTTCATGTAGCTACACCTAAGAGAATGCAAAGCAAATTTCTTAGCCTGGACCATAATGTGACATCATTTAACCCTTATAAACTGTTCAGATTCATAATCATTATTCTCCATTTCTACTTGCAAAAGGAGGAAGGGTTTATTCCACATTAGAATAGTTTTACTATAGATTCATATGTTTTGTAAATACAATTCCCTCTGTCTGCTAATTCCTTTCCCTGTTCATAGATTTATTCTTTGCTAGCATCAGCATACTAAGCTAATTTACTCAGAAAGTGTTCCCTCTGGGTGTCTATCTCATTTTTGCTTATTATTTAGAACATTAAAATATGTACCAAAGTTTCTATTTTTTGCCAGCTCTTTTCCACATTACTTCAAAAACCAAAGAATAACAAAGCAACAAAGTGAAACCTTTATATTCCTATATAGCTATGCTAATATAACATATATATCTCATTGACCTTACTCACTGTGGTCTCAAGATTTTACAGATGCTTTAGCAAATGACATGTCTTAAAGTGTATATATATATATGTCACATAAATACTATAAAATATTTAAAGAATATAGAATCCTGATCAAATATATTCTTATCTTGTATTACAAGGGAAAAATAGACCATTTGTGTCTGTATTTTGAAAGCAATATAGACAGTTCAGTGGATGAGTGCTACCTTGGCTGCTAGTTACAAGATTCGCTGTTCAAAACCCCCATCAGCTGTGACTCGGGAAGAGATGAGACTTTGTCTTCCTGGGAAAAGTTGCAGTCTCAGAATTATGAGCTGCAGTTCTACCATGGCGCATAGGATTGCTTTGAGTTGAAATCAGCTCAATAGAAATGAATTAAAAATAACAATTAGATAAATATTGTTGAGCAATTATTTAATTTTATAGACTTACAAAATGAAACACAATGCACAGAAATGATCATCTTTAATGATCAAGTTTTTCTTATTCAACGCTGAGTTTGTAGATTATGTACAAATACGTCCCATTTTTAAAGTCTTTTGGGTTCTATTCTGACTCAGGATGACACTTAGCATGCAGAGTGGAACTGCTCTATCAGTTTGTAGTGTTTTCAAGGCTTTTCAGAGCAGAGTTTCAGACTTATTTTCCAAGGTCACTAGAGGTTATGAATCTAACCATATTGACTAGTCATGTGCTTTACCATTTGATGATGAAGGCAAACTATAAAAGATGTAACATGAGCCAGATTTTATTTGACTTCAATATATTCCAAAGTATAAAAATCAGTATATCCTCTCTTCATTCAATATATTGTAAATCTTGAGAGGAGCAGATAGACTCAGCCTTCTCCCTCTGACCAGCAGGAACGTTTCAACTGCTGACTTTGCTTTCAGGCTAAGACTTATCTAGTATCATTTTATCATTCATAATTGTGTACTTCACTGTCTATATTTTCAAAAAGAAATATTAAGGATAAAAAATGAACAAGCTATGTTAACCTACTATAAAATACCTTCACTTCTCAAAACTAAAATTGACAGTCAAGGGATTTTTAAATTTTAAGGCAGTTGTCATTTAAATATAGACATATTATGAATTGATTACTGTATTTTATAATCAACACATCTTGGCTAAGATTTTCTCTATGCAGACTCTAGAAATAAATCCAATCCCCAATTGCACCTGAAGGCCAAGTATTTGACCCTAATATGTACTTTGGGCTCCATATGTACTTTGGGCAATGTCTTTCTCTTTGTCAAAGGGCTTCCACAAGTTGAGATCAACTCCATGGTACCTAACAACAGCAACAACACCAGCAACACGTACTTGACCAGAAGCTACTCCCAGCAGGCACTATGCAATCCTATTTGGTGGAAATGAGAAGACTTCTGATGAGAATTCCAGAAGTGATTTCTTTCTCCGAAATACACCAACATAGTCAACATCAAAGGAGTTTGACTCTAGCCTCCAAATGAGTAAGACTAAGATTTTATAACTATTTTAGAAATAATTGTACATAAATCTTACCAAAATACTAAGTTACCATTAGTAAGAATGAACAAAGCAGGGAATCTGAAAATACATTAGTTCAGGTACTCTTGCTTGGGTTCCATATTAAAATATGTTTGTTATCCAAGTCCTTCTATAATAGGCCTCATCTAAGAAAGGCTTAAAAAAACATTATTTTGTGCAGAGTTCTATCATGCTATAGCCTGAGATTTAATATTCAATCATATCCTCCAGCTTAGAGAAGAAAAACATATGAAAGATAGTTTAAAGAATGTTGTTGTTAGTTTATGTGAAGTAGATTGCAACTGATAATGACTCAGCATATGCAGAGTAGAAGGACAACATATATGGTTGTCAACATTGTGACCTTTCAGAAATTGCCAGGCCCATATACCAAGGTGTCTCTAAAAATAAACATCGCATTATTACAGAGTCCATTACAGCTCACATAGATACAATACACAGGTTTTAAGATTGTAAATCTCTAGAGGAGCAGATAGACTCAGCCTTCTTCCTCTGACCAGCGGCTGGCTTTGAACTGCTGACTTTGTTTGCAGTCTAAGACTTATCTACGATCACTAGCTAGACTCTTCTAAGGTGCCTCTGGGTATTCAAACCACTAATCTTTGGGTGGTAGATCAATTGTATGTGCTGCCCAGAAACCCCTCTACCAGTGTTATTGTTGTTCACTCATATTGACTCCATTTACAAACATGCCATTTTCACAATTGTCATGATTAAGCTGATTATTGCATCCTATGTAAGTCCAACACATTGAGAGTCTTCCCCTTTTTCACTAGCCCTTTAATTTGCCAACACCCCCTGGTCCTACCTATGATCTAATCCTTCATGATAATATGTCCAAAGTACAGCATGCAAGTCTTTCTATATTCACTTGTAGGGAGCATTGGAGCTATATTTCTTCAAATACATAGTGTTGCTGTTGTTCATTGTTCTTGGTCAACCTCATAATTCAGATCCATCAATTCTTCTGCTGAAGTCTTCCTTATTCTTTGCCCAGCTTTCACATGTATATGAAGCTATTGAAAATGCCAGCATGTGAGGTATGTGCACCATAGTTCTCAAAGAGACATTGTAAAGAAATCTTTTGCATGAGAGTTTACTGATGCAATACATCATTTGTTTTTTGACTGATGCTTACATGAGCTTTGTTAAAATAAAACCAGAATGAAAAAATCAGGATATTTTGCCATGCTATGGCAAATCAAAAAGTCCTAGAGTCATTTTGTCAGAATTCAATACCACAAAGGGTACAATGAAAATATGTGATGAGAGAATGAAATCTGTTGTGCATGTTTTTGATACATCAAAAATTTATAATAGTTTTATAAACTATTTATAATCATTTTATAACTATTTATAAACTATGTATAATAGTTTTAAACTTATCAAAATCTTGTATAAATTATATTTATATGCTTTTATCAAAAACTTCCAGTCCTCTCTATTATATTGTATGTCATTTGATCCAAACCTTTACTAGTGCCGCCATCCATAACTGATAAATGTAAGAAACATCTTCAAAATATTTTCTTTTGTGGGGGACATCACTGCCCTCTGGTGGGAGTGGGAGGCCCAGACTTGTTCCTAGAGAGCTGCTGCTGGATTTGAACCACCAATCCTATGAGTCACAGTCCCACACACAACCACTATACCACGAGGGCTCAGCCCCCAAATATTTCCATCCTTATACTTTCTGTTTGAGGAAACATAAAATTCAATGTCTTATATGTGATTATAAATTTTGATTTAGGATTAAATTATAATGATTTTGTTTTTTTTAAAACATGTTAGAAACTAAAAATGCATGCAGAGTGTGCTGCACAAGCTGACATTTTTAGGTCTTCACCTTTCTTGGGATAGAGAAAAATAAATCATATCAAGGCTTGCATATTTATTATAATGTATTTTTTTTAATTTTTATTTGAGGATTTCATTTTTTTCATATATCTACAGCTGCTTCGAAGTTGACACAAACTATATACACTCTTTGAAATTAGCATATTGGGTCACTTTGTTTACTCATAAACTTCAAGGGACTGAGATTTTGTTAAATTCACACATGCTGAGAACAATTTAGATTTTAGTCTTTGAACAGAATAATGCAGAGTTTTTAAACTGCAAGCATATTTTTCAGAAATTTACAAAATCCTAGAATTGCACTTTTTTTTCTACGTCAGTCTTTTTCAGCCTAATTAATATATAATTTAATCTTACTATTTTTTATGTTGCACTGTTATATTTTGGATACATATTTGCTAATCTTTTTGTTTTTGTAGCTGTAGTTTACAGATCTATAATATTTTGTAAATGCATTCTTCATGTTTTTAATTTCCAATGTCAATAAGATACATAATACAATATGCTTGACTTATTGGCTAGATACATATAAGCTCATAGTATGCTAATTTTAATACAAGGAAAATTTGACATGTGGTTACTACCTCAGTGAAGTTTCCATAGTAGGCTGAATTCACATTACAAATAAAACCAATATTAAAAGCTGATCGTGACCTTGAAATACTTTGGTCCTTTCGCAGTTGTTCTTAGGAGCTTTCATGTCACTTGAAACCCTACGTGCAGAGCATCCTCGGGTCCTATTGAAGGAAGCACTGCCTCATCTGACACAATTTTCACAATTCTTCTGCATGAGTCCATTGTTGCCACCAGTGTGTAAATCCACGTGTGTGTGTGTGTGTGTGTGTGTGTGTGTGGTTGGGGCTTCCTCTTGTCATTCCCTCCACTTTATCAAGCATGATGTCTTTTTTCAGGGACTGTTTTCTCTTGATAGCATAAAAATTTTGTGTAATGGAGTCTCCACATGCATGCTTCTTTCTAAGAAACAGTCTGACTATATTAACTGTGAATATATTACATATATTTCTTTCAATACAGATCTGTTTGTTTGTTCATTTGGACATCTATGGTAACTTCAGTATTCTTCGGCATAACCATTCTAATGAATTGATCCTCCTCCTTATTCAATCTCCAACTTTAACATGCATATGAAACAATTGAAAATATGATAACTTGGGCAAGTAAGGTGCACCATAATCCTCAAGGTACCATCCTTGTCTTTAAAGAGGTCTGTGCCACAGATTTATATAGCACAGTGCATCATCTAATCTCTTGACTATTATTCCCATAAGCAATGTGGTGCCAAGCAATATTAAATCATTGACAACTTAAATATTTTCCCCATTTATTATAATCCGCCTATTGGTCTGGTTTTGAAGATTTTGCTTTCAGAGGGCATCTTGAGAAAGCAAAGGAAGGTCTTAAAATGGAATGTACAAGCGCCTAGACGTAGAACCACCAAAAGGAAGAAGAATACGTTCAGCAGATCTTACATCGAAAGAACTCAAGAAAAAAATTCAAGCCTTGAGTAGCAATACTGAAAAAGTCTATAGGCAAAATATTGAATGATACAGGAAGCACTAAAGAAGAATACATTGTATCAAAAAGAACTAGACATTCAACCATAGGAAGAGGTAGTATATAACTAAGAGGCAATGATACTAAAACCAGAATTATAAACTGTACTGAAACATTAACCAAAAATAAGATTCCAGATTTGATAGAATATTGATTGAAATGCTTTAAGAACCTGAAGAAGTACTCTAATGCTGGTCTATACCAAAATTGAAACTATCGCAATTCACTTAGAGATTCATATTTATACCCATTTCAAAGAAAGTGACCCAACAGAATACACAATATCATCAATATCACTTATAAGTAAATGTTTGCTTAACATCTGTCAACAATGGCTGCATCAGCAAGGTGCTACCAGAAATTTGGGCAGGATTCACAAGAGGAGTTGGAATAAGGAGTAGCATTGGAAAGTCAGATAGATCTTCAGTAAAAGTGTAGAATACCAGAAAGATGTCTACTTGTGCTTTGTTGTCAACACAAAGGCAATCAACTGTGTGGCACATAATTAACTGTGCATATATTATTTAATAATGGGAATTACAGAATTCTGCCTTATGTTCAAGCAGAACCTCTACATTGATCAAGAGAAAGAGGCAGGTGTGTGAACAAAACAAGTGAATACTACATGGGTTAAAATCAGCTGTGTGTCTCTGTTGTATCCTCTCACCGTATTTGTTCAATGTGTATACTGAGCAGATAAACAGAGAAGCTGGATTATATGAAGCAGAATACGCTATCGGAATGAGAGGAAGACTTATTTATAACCTACTCTATGCAGATAACACAATGTAGCTTGCTGGAAGCAAAGAAGATTAGAAACCACTGCAGTTGAAAATCAAGAGTTACAGTCCTTAATATGCAATACAATTCAATGAAAGGAAGACCAAAAATCCTCATAACTGGACCAGTCAGTAACACTTTGATAACAAACAACAAAAATTGAAGTTGTGTCATATTTCCTCATGCTTGGTCCTTTTATAGAGAATTTTTTCATTTGACTTTATAAACAATTGCTTTTGAGAAATTTGTACTAGTGTAATTATGATAATTAAGAAGCAAAGTTGATAGTTTTTAGAAAGTAAGTTTAAATTCTAAAGTTCTTCTTTTATTACTATATAGTCTTTATAGAACATAGTGATACATGTACAATATTCTTTATCTCTGGAACATGATTAAAAAAAAGAAATTGAAGACATTTTATTTACATTTTTTTCTAATACATGGGAAGTGTTCAGAAAGTTCCTACCATAATGCTTTTCTGCATTTTAAATGAATGTCTGCTGCTTTGTTCAAAGTAAAATATATTCTAAAATGCCAAGAATATATAATATGGATATTATCTTGTATTATACATAGATAAATATTTGTCAATTATTGTAACAGAAAATTTCTTTATGATCGTTAGCAATAAGACATATAATTTTATAAGATAAAAAAAGAAGAGCATTTGCAAGAGTTACTGTAATATTGAGAATGAACAATAATGTCACCCAATATTGTGGTTTACTCACCTTAGGGATTACTTGTCCTAAGAATATAATAGCATGTTGACAGCATGGCTTTATTTTCAAATTGGTTAATAACTGAATGTTATCCTTTATTAAAAAGAGAAAAATTGAGATAAAATTATCTAAATTATATGAAAAAAATCTTGCATATTTTACCTAATTTTAATATGTTCTCTTAACTTCATAATGGAATCTTAATTTAATGAAAATATGCATAATTTTATAATATAGAATGATGAACTCATACATATTAATAGTCTTGTCCATCTATCTTTCTATGATATTTGAAAATATAATGCTAGCATATATTAAATATTTTAAATATAGTAAAACATATTGAAGAATGAGGCATTAGATGTATCACCTTACTTTGTCTCTCTTCAAAACATACATGCTTTATAATATTAAATACTAAAATGGCAAATATTATTCAAATATGTACATTTATAAATCAAAAATCATATGTGTATAAATTGAAGGAAATACCAACATGGTCATTTCCCAAGTTACCAGAGATTATCTTGCAGAAAGAATCTTTAATGATTCTATGCTATGAGGCAGGTAAATCCCGGACTCAATCAAATCTAAACATAATAGGCTGCATCCGTACCTACTGATTTTTTGTGCTATATGTGCTTGTATATTTACATGTGTATACATGTGTACATTTGTGTGTGTTTGGGTGTGTGTTTGTGTGGTTTTCGCACAGTATTATATCCTAAAATATTTACTTAAATTTTAGATTCTCTTCTATTTCAAAACCATAGGTCATGTGCTTTGTTTCTTTGCACAGATAATAATTTTACTGACAAAAATCTGGCAGCCACAAACAGCATTTGTATCTGGAGATAGAAGCTCTATGCGTTTCCTTCTCCAAGACTGAATTTCATTTGTACTTTTCCTATCACTTTATCCCACTTTGTAACTTTTATAACATAAAAGTCCGCGGATCCTTGGTTTTCTGCTCTTTTAAATGAAGCGAAAGAATGTGCGGCTGTGAGATGGGGCGTGGTAGCGATGTGTTGCGCGCTCCCTTTAAGGGACCGGGGGAAAAACACGTACTGTGGGCAAAAGTGACCTGAACTTAAACACAGAACCTGTGTTTAGAACCTGTGTAAGGTAACCTACCCCCGAGATGGAACTTTTATTATTTTGAAAAGTAACGAGGCCAGCATAGTGACACATGGAAAAGAACTACCAATAGCATGAATGATTGGGTCAGTCTGGTGACAAGTTGTGTCAAGTTCACAGTTTTGTATGTGCGCTGTAGAACAATGCGTAGTCTGTTGGTTAGTGTGTTCCATAGGTAGGGTAGGTCTAGTTGGTTTATAGTTTTGTTTTGTATCTCTTTCGACTGTCAGCTTCATTTTCCCCTTTATTGAAAGTGACATATTGAAGTCTTCAACTACCCATGTAGATTGTCCATTTCGCCTTTCAATCTAAAGTGTGTTGGCAAAACAAATAGAGTTGGGCCTTAAAAAAAAAACTAGGATTGTTTAATTTATTCACATTTAATCTCCATGGATTTGGATTTTCAGCTGCCTTTTTGTTTCACCTTGTTATTTCTTTTTATTTTGTGTCTTTCCTGATCTTCTGTTCCTCCTTTTCTGTTGCATTCCAGCATAGCATTTTAATTCATTTAATTTTTCCCCTTTTTATTAGGGGGCCTTAAAAGGGTCATGTGAAATTTCTATTATCTTTAATAATTTTCTAAGTTGTACATATTAATAGTCTTGTCCATCTATCTTTCTATGATATTTGAAAATATAATACTAGCATATATTAAATATTTTAAATATAGTAAAACATATTGAAGAATGGGGCATTAGATGTATCACCTTATTTTGTCTCTCTTCAAAACATATATGCTTTATAATATTAAATACTATTTCTGAGGAGTACGTGCAGAATCATTGCGCCTAAAAAAAGCTGGTTTGACTTACATGTTCCCCATTCTTGTAATTAATAGACACACCCTGTTAGAGATAAAAATGTTCTTGAGATCAATTTCTATTCTACTGCAATCAATCTTCTTTTGCATAAAGCTAAAAATTCCTACTTTTATTTAGAACAAAGTATTTCACAAAAATTATTATACCCTTTTAAAAATAACAATCTATATTTTTGAAATTTGAAACAAGACCAACATGTATTATTTAATCCTCACAATGTATTTCAAATGTTGAAATATACCCCACTAATGTCTATAACTCCAAAAGGACTCATTTTTAAACTAAGTGTAGCAAAGGATACCTTTTATTTCTTTAATTTTCACAAATTCCTCAGTCTCATCCATTTTTCATCATTTTGATACATAAAAAAAGTTATAAGTACTCACATGGAGGTTACAAGTAAGTGCCAGAAACCTGAAGACAAGGAGCCTCATGCAAGCTATTCTATCCCATGAGACATCCATCTGTGGCGTGACAAATCTGAGTTCTCATTTGCATGCTCTTCTAATTAAGATACACGTGATGTATCTACAGGTCACTTTTCTAGATAGAGGTAGCCTGTGCCCTTGTTGAATAACACAGACAGCAAGTAATGGTAAATTACAATAGCAATTATTCCTATTCACATTTTAATTTATGCTAATAAAATTTTTACATTCTCAAGTTTATTTTCTCCTTTTATTGTCATTTACAAAGGTAAATAATAGAGAGGCAAAGGTCCCAAATTTCAGTGACATACTATGGAAACATTGGTATAAAATTATAAAAGCAAAACAAAATAATAAAATTAAAAAAAAACAAAACAAAATTGTAGTACTCTTCTGTAAAAGTATTAGTACTGAACATTAAAATCCAATGATATTAAGTCATTTCTAACTAATAATAATTTTATAAGACAGAGTAGAACAACCACATATTTCTCCCCCAGAACAACTATGAAGATTTTTTTTGGCTACCAGTTCGCAATTTAACCACTGTGTCAACATAAAGACTATGTTTTTAGAATATAAATTTGGTCTGTGACATAGTGTTTAAGAGACACCCACATCTGCAAGAGGAAGATTGTTCTAAGGTTCTTTGTATATTGTGCCAAAACTTTATTCATGTGGTTATATAATATCTACAATATATAGAAATATAGTCTCTTATTAATTTCCTACTAATAAATATTAAATTATAATATAAATTTGTTCAAAATTTGCTCTTTTAAAATGCTCAAATGAATATATCAGCATTTGTTTCTAATTATTAACGAAATGATTCTTAAAAATTCTATTACATTCTTTTATTACAACTTGCATTTAGATTGTAGCATTTTTAAAATAATATCACAGTTATAACTATATAAAAATGTTTCTTTTGTTTTAATGATGCACAAAATAGTGGGGACAGATGTTAATTGACATGAAGGCCAACAGAAGAACTTCCAAATAGCCTAAGCAGAGATACTTTAAACTTAAGTAAATCATTTACTACTCAACTATTATCCAACTTAAAAATGAATGCCCACAAATCCCAAATTAATATAAATAAGTGATGGAAAAAAATAAGTGATAATGGGCTGAGCCCCAGGGGCGTGGTGGTTGTGCACGGGACTGAGACCCACTGGGATGGAGGTTCAGTTCCAGCAGTGGGGCTGAGCCTCCTACTCCTACCACCGGAGAGCAGTGATGCCCAAAAAACAAAAACAAAAACAAATAAATGAATAAGTGGGTAAGAACAGACACAAGTTTTATGTATACAAATTCAAGATTATCTTTGGATATACTTTTCCCTCAAGAAGGATTTTTTTTTTAAGAATGAGTAATCTTTTCCTTTCTGTTATTGCAAAATAATCCCAGATACATTTCCTAATGACCTACCGGGAGAGAAAAACCTATATATTGTACTTTGTGCATAATATAAACTCTTAAATATGGTTTATTAGATCATGAATGAGTTTATCCTTACCAAATCCATTCTTCTCAGTTTTCTTCACTATCAGTATATTCAAGACTTAATCTTTTAAAATCATGGCATTACAGAAAACAACTTGGATTGGGAATCCTATATGATCCAGTAATATCTGTTAGATATATACTCAACAGAAGTAAGAGCTAGAAAGCATGCCATACTTCCAAGCTGAAAGCAATCCAGATAGCCCATCAGTGGAATAAATGACAAAGAAACTCTGGGAAGGAAAAAAAAAAAAAACAGCAGAGTCAGCATCCCTCAAAATCTGTGATGAAACCATGAAGCACCACATGACATGGATGGACCTGGAAACCATTATTCCAAGTATAATTAAGAAAAGAAGAAATATATTATGAGATCACTACTGTAAGTATAAATGCCAAGGCAAATATTGGCAGCTGCTTTCAGTTGATAATCTCACTCATCTGGTCTCCAAACAGCAGGACAGTATACCTACATAATGTTTGTGATCACTCCCTCTCATGTACATCTTCTGAAACACTTCTACAGAGAAGGCCTGCCTGCCTTCAACTGGGGTCAGTTCCTTATGTTGAAGTGGGAGGGCAAACCTCAAGCAGCTCCTGTCACATAACACTTCACATCAACAGGAACTCATCTACGTCCAGAAATGGGGTGGCGCTAGGGTTCCATCTGTCTGGCAGATTATTTCATTTCTGTTAGTGAGTTCATCAGAAGAATCCTACCATTAGAAAAATACTCAAAGTTACTTTTACAGACCACCTCTGGGAGAATATACACAATATCTTTGTTCCTAATCAGGCTCGCTTGACTGAGTCTCTGCCTAGCCCTGGTGACCTAGGCTGCATGCTGTAGACAAAGAGGATTTAGAAAGTTTTCTTTTGTTGAAGTGCACAGCATCCATCATAGACCACGTTGGAGAAGTCAATTTGGAAACCACAATTGGGTAACTTTTTTTATCTTAAAGAAAGATGAAGGAACTATTAAAGGTGTATCAGATTTAAAGGAACTAAAACACTCTATTGGACTTACGGAAATACCCTACTGTGAGAACATGACTAGAATCCCAAGTTTTCAGCTTAAACATTTGTTCTAATCTCTTGCTTTCAGAATTCACTATCATTGGCTATTTAAGACTATCATATTTTCTCTATCTTCATGCTCCCTTTGCTTTTTATATGACATGTCTTTGTCCAGGTAGCATAGTTCTACCTTAGTGAAGGAGTATTTTTTCATGCCTTCACCTATCTCCAAGTCTTATTGTTTGTGTAAATAGAGTCCAGTTTTTAATCTGTACAAGTCAACAATCCAAATATTTTAATCCAAAAATCTATTTTGCATTTATACTTTGTTTTTATAAACAGTATATTAAATTATAAATCCTTGGCTACATTAATAATAGAATCATCATATGCTCCATTGGGGTTATTGATAATATTATCCCAACAAAATGATAACACTTTTTCTGAAGTGCCCCAAAGGAATATATGTGTAAACCCTAGATTTATGAGTGAATTTTGATCTTGAACTTAATCATAAATTCTAATAAAAGAACAAACTTGATGGCACCTACAACAAACAAAAACAATCAGGGCAAATGTAGTTCTTATGGTTTGGCCCTAGTCTATTCTTGCCCACATGAAGAGATAACTGAAGATGAGGATGTTATGGCTAAATATAGTGGAAAAAAATTAGATGAAACCTGGTTAACAACAAAATAATATCTGTGAGCTTAAAGGTTTGTCTTAACCCAAGCAGTCATCTAAGGGATGTGTCCAATATGTCTACAAAGAAGCATAGCATCCTGCGTGATTCTAGGAGGGTAAATAATGATACCTGAGATCAATATCAGGTATTGTATTGGAGCTTAAATTCTGAGTATCCAGTTTGCAGAAGGCTATAGATGACAGTGAAACCAAAATGTAAATGTAGGACCCCCATGTGAATCGAGGCTCTAATGAATTTCCTCTAACCAGGGGATGTGAATTGCCTTGATACAGAGAGAGTGCACTGAAAAGTAGATTAATGCAGATATAGGTAGGTTAAAATTGAACAGCTTTTCAGATGCTCTCCCTTTCAATTCATTTTATGCTTGTTCTGATTATTTTCTGCATTCTTTTGACTTGAAGATTTTCTGTCTTCTTTTTTGCTTTGGTGGTATTTTTATGATTATCTTCATATTAAATCCAGGATAGGTAACTTTATAAATAACTAGATTAATATTTCATAGAGTTTTGTCAGGGTAAGTAGGGGGTGGTATGGGAAGATAGTAATAATAATGAGAACAAGAATTAAGAACATATTCCAAAAGTGATCGTGGTGATGATTGTACAACTTTAAAAATATATTAAATACTTTTATTGGGGGCTCTTGCATCTCCCATCACTAGCCACACATTGATTCATTGTCTCGTTCACATTTGTAAATATGCTGCCACCATCATTTTCAATGCATCTTCTTTCTACTTGAGTCCTGGATATCAGCTTCTCATTTTCCCCCTTCCTTCCCTGCCCTCCTTCTGTCGTCAGCCTTTAATAAGTTACAGATTAATACTTTCATGCCTTATGTCATCCTGTTACTTTTCATCCACTTTCAGTTGTTTGTCTCACTGGGAGGGGGTTATATATTGATCATTGTAATCAATTCCCCCTTTCTCCCTCCAACTTCCCCTTACTCTCCTGGTATTTGTATTCTCATTGTTGGCCCTAAAGCTTTTATCTACCCTGGATGCCCTGTGTTGCAGGCTGTTAGCCATGAGTACATGCTGGTCTAATCAGATTTGTAAGATAGAATTGAGGTCATAATTATGGGGGAAAGAAGTCTTAAAGAACTAGAGGAAAGCTATGTGTTTTATCAGTGCTATACTGCAACTGACTGGCTCATCTCTTCCTTGTGACTGCTGTAAGGGATGTTCAATAGTGTACACCTAAGTTTTGGGTCTCCACTCCATGGCTTCCCTACCCCCACCCCCCACCCCCCATTTCACTTTGATTTTGTTCTGGGTGTTAGATGACTGGTACCCGAGCCCATCAACACTTCATGATCACAAAGGCTGGTTTGCTTCTTTCATGTGGGCTTTGTTGCTTACACGTGGGCATCTAGTTAGATGGCTTCTTGTTTCTCTTCAAACCTTTAAGTCCCCATATGTTATATCTATTGGTAGCCAGGCACCATCAGCTTTCTTCACAATTGCTTATGCACCCTTTATTTTTTCAGTGATTTTATCGAGAAATGAGCATCAGGGAATGCCAGATTACTAGAACATAGTTTGCATGTGCTTAGGGAATACTTGAGTCGAGACCCAAGGTCCAACTTCAATCTTAATTCTTGACATATAGTACATAGATCTATTCCCCTCCAGTTATATAGAGAGATATTTACATATATACATGATAATTGTCCTTTGCCTCCTGATTCTTTCCTTCATTTCCTTTTATATACCTTTTGTACCACTTTCATGTTCGGCTTTCATTTGGGCTTAGTAACTCCTTGCTACTACATTGCCCTTGATTAAGTCCCACTAGGCATCCTACGTCCTTCTTTTCATTGATTTTTAGTTCATTTTTAGTTCCCTTGTCCCTGGGTTGGTTTCCCCGATGCCCTTCCTTTCTCTCACCTCCCCTTCTCTCATATTCCCCTGGAATCATTGGTCCCATTATTTTCAACTCTGAATTTTTTATCCCACCTACCTTATCTAGATAGATGTACAGAGACAATAATAAGTGCAAAAAGACAGACAAAGTCAAGCAAATCAACAAAGGAAGTCAAAACCAACAAAACAATAATGACGGAAACAAAATAACAACAAAAAGAAGGCCACTGACAAAATTGGAAATGCCTAGAAATAGTTCAAGGTCTGTTATTCACCTTCACAATTATTTTCCAGGAGAGACTGATAAGGTGTTAGAAAGCTGTTTGCAAAGTCTACTGTTAGTATTTCCTGGGATTTCATCACTTTGCTCCCCTTGCTGCTCTGCTGCATGTCCCTAGTATTTCATCCCAGTATGATGGTGTCAGATTGGCCACAAATCCCACACTATGTCTCCAATGTTATCCCCCTCATGCTATGGTTCAGTAGGGATGTGGTGCCTTGTGGTGGGACTGACCCTATGATCCTTGCCTGTGCATCGTCTACTCTGAGCAGGACTATTGTCCTGAGGGCTTGGTGGAGCAGGATGTGTTCCCTTCCTTCTCCATCCCTCTCCATTTCTCCTGTGTGCTCTGATCAGATGTGCCTTTCTTCCCAAGAGGTAGCTTCAGTGGTATGCTCTGAGGTACATTCTTATGGGTGTGTTTGGGGGGAGGCGCGGGGGGATAGAAGTCCAAATAGTTGGGATTGGGGCTGGTCCCACAGACTTCCCTATTGGCTCCTTGGCACATGCCAGTATATTGTGTCTTGGTGTATCAGGTTGAAGCCTGGTCTCTCTCTCTCCTATGGAGATATAGACAATACTCACCACTTGGGTGGATTTAGATCGCAGAACTTTAAAATACATTTAAGCCATTAATTTTTTTTGGTATGTGAATTGCATATCAATACAAATGTTAAAATTAAAAATCAAAAAGTCAATGACAAACCACTGTACCCAATTCCAGCAAGAGTACTAATAGCCTAGATCCTCTGAAACAGGATTGGGTCACCTCGTGAAGCCAATAGCTACCAGGAGCTTGCTGAGAGAAAATAGATTCTGGGATAGGTCATGTAAAAGTTAGTTCCAAATTCCAGCTACCACCACATAACAAATTTCAAAAACCGAGCATTGCAAATGTAATGGAAATCTTCCTTTTTGTATATGTGCATCAAATGTTTTTGCTTTCTTCACTTACAAAATATAAAATGTCAATCATATTAGTACATTCTCAGTTGCACATAATAGTTGCATCATTGTAAGCACAAATATGACATAATTTTGTTTATTTAGAGACTGTCATTTCAGAAGATGTTTATAGGTACTAAGTAGATAAGATTTGGACAGTGATGGCTAAGATTTGTGGACTTGATTGGTCCATGATAGTCAGTGGTTTAGCAGTTAATCTATAGCTATCTCCTATTATGAGAATTGGCATTATGCAACCATTTCCATTATTAGATCTGCTAAGAGTAATTAATCAACAGAGAAAGTCTTTCCTTGGGTATATGGGCTGTTTCCATAATACGTGGAATCTCTGGGAAAGTTATATGCTCTTTCTTGGTTCAAGATCATGCATTTGTCTCATCACTTGATCTTTAGTTCTATGAAATTGATCCAGGAGCCTACTTACCATATTGCCTGCTAATTCTGAGAATCATCAACAGCAACAGCTTCATGAGTAAGGTAAGATCACATGTTTGATAACTAACCCATTGATTTGAAACTTGCTAGCTTTGGAACTGCATAAGTTATTTCTTGTAGATAAAACTTTTTCTTTGGTGGTTTGAAGGCAAACCCACTCTAAGACATGTATTTTCTTGGACAACTTTATTACTTTACTTTCTTCAGGTCCAATGAAAGATATTGAGATCAAAAGATCTATAATTATTTAGTTTTATTATACAGATTTTAATTTTCTAGCCTTATGTAGTTACTCAAAATTTCAATTAAGGAAATGCAACATTTTAGACAAAGTAAAAAGATAAAAAAATAGAAAGGCAGCATAGCTTGGTCTAAATCATTGGTTCTCAGCATGTGAGTCAATAACCCTTTGTGGGTAAAACAACCCTCTCACAATAACATTTAAGAAATTGCAACAAAACTAATTTTATGGTTGGGTATCCTCACAACATGAAGAACTATATTAAAGGGTCATGGCTTTAGGAAGTTTGAGGACCATTGGTTTAAATCATTTGTTCAACAATATGGAATCAAATTTTGAATCAAGAATCAGCCTCATTGTAGTATTACATTTGCTGTAAGAATTAATTAGAAAAGGCAGCTGATTTACTATGTATTTGCCTACTTGCAATAAACACAGGAAAACTTGAAAGAATTTCTGACATTTAATGATTTAAGATGCTAAATTATAAATATAGTACAAGAATATGAGGGAGAAGAAATTAACACATAGAAATTTGTTTTGGTGTTAAATACTGAAACTTGGATTTCTATTGTCATAATAAAAATGTTTATGAAAAGCAGTCTGGTTGCTTATGATCTATGCATTAATTAAATTGAAAGAAAGTTATTAGAAAAAATATACATACCAACAAGTTAACTCCCACTCATAGAAACTATATACAGAAAATTTTCTCCCTCTCCATATTTTTTTATTTAGATAGATAGAGTTGCTATATACTATTGAGTCAGTTCTGGTCCACAGTAACCCTAGGTGCAACAAAATGAAACACTGCCAGGCCTGGACCATCATTATAATTGTTCCTATGGTTGAGGCCATTGCTCCCGTCACTGTCCTGATCCACCTCATTGAGAAGCTTTCTCTTCCCTGCCATTCTACTTTAACAAACATGACATCCTTCTCCAGGGACTGGTCTTTCCTGACAACTAGCCCAAAGTATGTAAGACAAAGTCTCTCCACCTTTGCCTCTAGGGAGCACTATGGTCATCTCCCAAGGCAGATTTGCTGTCTTTTTGGTGATCCATGGTGTTTTCTATATTCTCCAGCACCACAATACAAATCTCACCATTCTTCAGTCTTCCTTATTGAGTACCCAACTTTCACATGCACATGAGGCAATTGAAAATACCATCACTTGGGTCTGGCACACCTCAGTTCTCAAAATAACCTCCTGTCTTTCAACCAGGACTTTGTCCAGTATTTTTTGTTTGTTTTTGTTTTTAGGATTGAGGTTGTGCATGTTTTCCATCTTCTTCTGATGCTTCCTGCATCATTAAATATTTTGCCTACCGATTATTTCCATATTGCAACATGAGGCTTGAATTTTTTCTTCAGTTAAGTTCTGTGTATATGTGTGTGTTTGCGTGCATGCATATACATTGAGAGAGAGAGAGAGAGAGAGAGAGAGAAATATACATGAAAGTAATGACTCACACAGTTGTAGAAATGTATGTGTCCAGTAATTTGTGTAGGACTGGAGCCTGGAGGCTCTTTGGGACTCTCCTAGGAGTGAGGACTGATGAATCCAGTATTTGCAGCAAGACAACAGACTAGTGACTACAGAAGAGAATGAATCAAAGGACAGCAGTTCAAGCTACTGGCTCTAGAGGTTAATGAATGCAAGATGAGCAGTTACTGCCAACTGCAAGGATTGGCAGACAATATTGTAGGGAGGTGGCTCAAGTCATAAGAGCTACCGTCAACCAGCCAGATACAGGATCAAGATCCAGTAAAATGTAAGTAAGCTTTTCCAAATTGTAACTTTGTATTGGATGTAACCATACTTCTCCCCATTCCACCCACTACCCTTTATTTCAATTGATGATATCAACGTGTGATTTTCATACTTGTATTTTATTCCATCCTAGGGAGGAAGAGTGGGTTTTCTAACCTCCTGAAATGATTACATTCTCAAAAACCCACGGAAAATCACTAGGAGTCAGCAGTGACTCTGTGAGGTGAGTCTCGTTTGGAGTTTCGAGCCCACCGTAATCTGATGCCTTTGGAAGTTTATAACTTATAGACTGTGAATGCATTGTGTTAAATATGAGCCAATGAGATAACCAGATGTGAACTGTTAAACCATTCAGAATTCTTTCCCAACCATGTTGATTCAAGGACTAAATATGGCACTCTTAATGCACTTGTAGGACCTCTTCACAGAAGGCCATTAAACAGAAGGTTAGGGTGCCACTCCACCAGCTGCTCCAAAGGAGAAAGACAATGGTATCTCCTCCAGGAAATGCTTCTAGATCAAAGCCTCTACATAGCTATTCTGCTTTTTCTAGTGGTGCTCCTGAGACTAGGAGTTGAAGGGACTCAAAGACAATGTGGTTGTTCCTTTTTATTCATTATACTTTTGTCATGTTTTACTCTTACATGTTCCATCAGAACATGATATGCATTACTGAAGTAGACAGATTGATTTGAGATATTATAAAGTGAATATTTGATTTAGTTTTTAGCTATTAATTAATTATATTCTTTACTTTCTTGTACTTTCTTGAACAGTTTATGTTTGATATCTTATTTTTATACCTTTAAAATTAATTTCAACAGTTTTCATAAAACATTTTCTGGCAGGCTGAGCACCGGTGGCGTAAGTGGTTGAGTGTGGGACTGTGGCCCGTGGGCTTGGTGGTTCAAATCCAGCGGTGGCTCTCAGAAGCACCACTGGGTAGCACCCACAACCATCAGAGGCAGTGATGCCCACAAAAAAACAACAACACAAAACAACACAAGGAACAACACAAAAACATTTTCTGGCAATGATATCTGCCATTTTGATTTATATGATGAGTGAATTATTTATCCTTCACTTAAAAATATTTTTTATTGTAGAATTTGAGAAGACACATGCTGCATTCTAAGTAAAGAGTTTATACTCTCTGTATCTTGCAATATGAATACCAACAGGAAATATAATATTTTTATTTTTGTTCTAGTGAAAATGGTATCCAACAAGTGACCATTGTCATTTGAGCCATGTAAGAAACTGATTAAAGCATTTCTAATGGTGCATAGCACATCAACACAAAGCTTGTCCTTTAAAACAAGAACCATTTCTTCTGCTCACTTTTTTAGGTTTAATAATGTAGGCAGGGTTCATGTTGCAAGGGTGTTCTGGTATAGTTTCAGTTATTCAGAATATCTGCTCATCACTAAGAGACTGAAGTTTGAAGCCACTAGCTTCTCTGAAATATATAAAATATAAAAATATTAAAAAGAAAGCACAGTTTACTTCTGCAAATATTAAAATCTTAGAAATCTAAGAAAGAAGGTCTACTGGATTCTTCAGCATTGCTGTTTGGCAGTACTCTCTCCACGGCAGGGCATTATGGTGGATGATGGTGACCAGTAGATTATCTGTGGATTAACTGGTTCAGAAATATTTCAGTCCCATATCTTACATCTGGCTGTCACACTGTGGCAGCATTTGAGTTCTGCTTCATAAAATCTCTACTGCACCTGCAGGATACTATAGGCCAGTTCATATTGTGGCAGTTTTTTTCATAGTAGCATTACTGGAAGCTACAAGCTAGTGAGGTTTGTGGTAAAACCAGCATAATACCACACCTGCAGTAAGGATGGAAATGTAGGTAACTAGGTGAAGTAAGATGTTTCTGACATTTTCAAACTTCCACCTCCTTCCCATTGTTTATGATACAGATATGTACAGGAAGATCATTCCACCCTTTACCCCCATGAAATTTTTGAGGGTGAATTAGCCTATATCACCCCTGCCCAGCTATAGCTGTTGGGATTCTTTCACCATAAACAATCATTTGAACCTACTATATTGTCATTTAAAATAAAAATACAAATTACTTTTCAATAAATATTAAGATGCATTGATGGCTTTTGCTGAAATTCTCTTTGCTCTCAATATGTAAATTTCCCTAGCTTTATCTAAAGCTATTATCTATTAACTTTGATTGAGCATTATTTTCTCTGACTTTTTCTGTAATATCACATCAAACATTTTTCGATGTTTGATGAAAATTACCATAGATTTTTTACCATTTGGAGCTCTGAGTAAACATCAATGAGTTAGAAATTGAATGTTTGACTAGTTTATACTTTAAATAACTTTTATTTTTTAGATTAACCCTTATGTAATTTATATGAAAACTAAAAGACTTCAAAATATTGATGAAGAACACTTGGAAACAGAAAGATAATGTTTTATCTGAATAATTAAAATGGCATTTACTCCACTTACTGGGATGACATTAGCACAATGTGCATTCTCAGTTTTATAATAGCATAAAATGTGTTTTCATCTTCATAAGCATGTACCATTTCAAGAACTGTGACAAAGTGACACTCTATTTCAAAGAGAGTTTTGCCCTGAGCAAGACTTAAAATATTTTTTGCAGATTAGAAAGATTCAAGCCTTATCTCCAGAGGACATCTGCTTCTGCTATTAGAGCACATAAAAAGCATTTGTCACATAAATGTAGACAGTCTACTAGGTAATCTCAAATACATAAATGAGTGCCTAATCAAAAAATGATCAAATATTTGAGGGTAATAGACTTCATGAAAGAGAGATCATCTTAAACAAATGAGGAATGTGCACCTGAGAAATAGAGTAACTAGCTCAATAAGAATAGAACTTCAAAATATTATATCAATATACCCTATTATAGTCATTTTGTACTTTCAGAATCAATTCATTCTTCCCCTCTATTGCAGGATAATTTGCTATCCCCATTTCTTTCCTTAATCATCCTCCACATAATTCTCAGTATCTGCTGATGAAATCGATTCCTATTTCACAGAAAATATTTAAATAAAATCCCATACCACATGTACTCACTGGACAGCACTTACACCTGTATCTTCTGCCAATATCTTCTTCCTCTCTATAAATAACTTCTTAAGCTTTTATCTACAGCTATTAACTTTGTTTCAGGTTTATTTTCTCTAGCCCATTCTGGAATATTACATTCCTTATTATCTATTCTACACCACCTTTCTTTCAATTTCTTCCAAAGAAAATTATCAGGGAAACATACCCCTATTTTTTATCTTAAAAATACTTCTCCTGCTCTTAATTATATTGTTCGATCAGATGAATGAAATTTCATAGTCTGACTTTCATACCCCTAATATTTGTAACTCCTGCCAGTGAATGTGAGTCAATAAAGAGATGATTAAGCCAAAGATGAGTCCGTTTTGCACTTCTGCTAAGGTGTAAGGGTGGGCCGTCTCAGAAGTAGGAAGAGAGAATTATGACCATCGAGAAACAAAAGGCCCTGTCTGAGCAAAGGTAAGAACCATCTGTGCAGTGAGAGAGGCAGAAGAGGCCTGCCATGACGAGGCAGAGCAGCAGTCCTCTTAGAGGACTGGGGAAGACTAGCTCACTTCTCAGCCCACGGAGAAAAGTAGAGGTCAAAGGACATATGGCTTAACGGCCAAGTACTAGAAACAGACATGCTTTCCAACAAGGCTGAGAAAAGGCATTGTGAACAAAAGAGCACTATCCGTAACATTTTGTGACCTGTTAGTTTCCTAATGAAGTCTCATAGTCCTGAGTAATGTCTGTCCCTCCTATGTGGCCATTATAAAGAAACATAGATCCCAACTGAGAAGGAGAGAGCTATGAGAGGGGCTTTGGGGATCAAAACAGGGGAAAGGAAATGGAGGGTGGAGGCATGTGTGACTTATTTCTTGTGGCAATGGACTTTGGGTTGTGATGGAATTGGATTTTTCTCTTTTGTGTAGCCGGAGGCAGTCAGACATGCCACCCATGTCATTTCCTCAACAACTAAGACTCCACCTGCTTCCCCCAAACATCCATCACATTATTTATAAGTATATTTCCAGTTATTCTTTTTTTTCATAATACACTCATGGGCTGGGGCTCCACCTAACAACTGTATGAGATCTATGACATATAGGTTGAAAAACAGCTGTGTGAATAGAAGAACTGCATGGTTTAAAATGAGGAAAGTGTGTACAAAGTCCTTATCCTCACACCATACTTATTCAGGCTATATGCTGAGCACATTGTCTGAGAAGCTGGACTATATGAACAAGAATGTGTTATCAGAATCAGAGAAAGGCTTATGCAGATAATCAGCAATATGCAGATAATACAAACTTGCTGGCTGAAAGTGAGCCAGATTTGAAATGCTTGTGGATGAAGATCAAGGACTTAAGTCTCAATATGGATTAAACTCAATATGAAGAAAACTCAAATCTCACAACTGGACCAGTAGACAATCATGTTAAACCAAGCAAAGTTTAACATTGTCAAGGCGTTCTTTTATGGATCCCCAATTAATAGAAACAGCAATCAAGAAATCAAGCAAATGCATTAGAATTTGGAAAATTCACTGCAGAGTAGTACTTTAAAATATTGAGAGCACTACTCCCACCACCGGAGAGCAGTGATGCCCCCCCCCCAAAAAAAATATTGAGAGCAAAGTTGTCTCTTTGAGAAGTCAGGTGCACCTGACCCAACCCATGGTATTTACCATCATCTTGTGTATGGGAAAGTTAGACAATGACAAGGAATGCTGAGGAAGAATGCATGCATTTGAAGTATTGGTGAAGGACTTTGATAGTACAATGGACTCTCAGCCACATGCTCTTTGGAGGTAAGCATGGTGAGGCTTTCCTCATGTACTTTTCACATGTTACCAGAAGAGACAATTCTTGGACATCATCTTTGGTAAAGTAGAAGTTCACTGAAAGAGATGAAGACTGTCCTGGAGATGGATGACATGGTAGCTGCATCATTTTGCATCAAGAACAACAATTTTGGGGCTGAGCCCCAGTGGTGTAGTGGTTGTGCGCTGGACTGTGGCCCACTGGGATGGAGGTTCAACTCCAGCAGTGGGGCTGGGCCTCCTACTCCCATCACCAGAGAGCAGTGATGCCCTCACCGAAAAAAAAAAAAACAATTTTGAGGATGAGGAAAGAATGGATGGTGTCTTCTTCTGTTTCTAGAATTGGATGTAGTGGAGCCCACTCATGTGGACACAGAAGTTGTTGTCAAAGTTATGAATGGCCTACAGAATGGTAGCTATTATTTCTTTCTACATATTCAAATGAAACTTGATGCTGGCATTTGAAACTATTGGCGGTGTGATAGCTAAGAATATTTATTATCTCAACTTTGAAGCACCCGCTTTGCTCTTTTTCTTTTTTTAATATTATTTCACTTTTCAAAAATTCCTCTTCATGTTTAGTTATATTTAAAAAAATCATTTATGTGTTCTCCCAGTAGCAACACCAAGGTACAGCTATAGAGCAATATCACAGAACACTGGCATTGCCAGTGACCAGATAAAGAACAGTCTTCTCTCCAGAAACTCACGCAGGCTGTTCCTTGGCATTCACCTCAGCCTCCTCACTCATGGCAACGAAGGGAAATAGCTTAACTCAAGGAAACCATGAAAAGATACTGCTTTACATAAATTTATCATTTCAAGAATGAAAAATGAATCACATAATATGTAACTTTTTTTAACTTTGGGTGCTGTCTTTTTCATTAATCATATTTCCTTAGCAATTCATACAGGTTATGGTCAGTTTCTAATTCACTTCTTATTGCTGACTAGTATTCCTTGGGATAAGTATACCACAGTTTATTTAGCCATTCATATGACTGCAGATATTTGGGCTGGTAGTAAATGATGATTATTGTGAGTGAGATTTTAGTAAAATTCATTTACATATTTTAGTGTGAACCTAAACTCATTTTCCCTAGGATAAATGCCCCAAAATACAACTACAGTTCAGAAGGCTGTTGAAAGTTTAGATCTTTTAGCAAACTGCTGAACTGCCTACTGGAGATGTTTTTCACTTTATATTACTGCAAACAATGTATGATTGATCTACTTTCTTCATATTCTTGAAAGCATTTGGTGCTTTCAGTATTTAAAAAAATATATATATTTATCTTAGATTTTTGGAATAATATGTAATGATACCTCATTTTGGTTTGAATTTATTTTTCCTGCAAACTAATGATGAATATTTTGTATGTGCTTATGTCTATTATTCAATGAAATGTCTCTTCATGTCTTCCACCCATTTTCTAAACATAATATAGATTTTTTCATGTTTAATATTTTGTCAGTTATGCAATTTGGAAATATTTTCTTCAAATTATGTATGTTAACATTTTCTCCCTGGAGAAAAAAGCTAGTGAAGTCCAGTTTATTAGATTATTCTCTTTAGAGAAAGTGCTTTTAGTTCAAGTCTAAAAACACTGCCAAGAACTATTTCTGAAAATTATCCTTTTTCCTTTCTGTCAAAACCTCTTAGAGATTTACATTTTATATTTGAGTCTGTGATGCAATTGAATTTAATTCTTAGGTAATATTTGTGGCAGGTTAACTTTTTCCCCTTTTGTCAATGGATATTCAATTTCTTCATTTGTTGAAAAGATTATCACTTCTCAGTTCATTTGCTTCAGCACATTTGTCAGAAGTCAGTTAACATTATTCTAGTCTATTTTCTGGGCTCACAATTCTGTACCATTGATTTATAGGTCATTTATACTTCCACCTAGTCTACCTACTTTTGATTACTGTAGTTCTATAAAAATGTTTTTTTCTATGTCAATTATAAAGATCATGCAATTTTTGCTTCTGTTGTGTCTCTATGTGACAGATCACATTGTTTGATTTGCAAAAGTTAGTCCAGTTGTACAATCCTAAAAGAAGCGCTATCTGATAAGAATGAGCAATTATTTTTATACATAACTAAATTATTTTTGCTAATATTTTAAGAACTTATACACAGCTGAGGGATAATGTTCTGTAGTTTACTTTGTACTACCATTGTATGACTATGTTTTCAAGGTATTATTAATTTATTAAATAAATTGTGAAGTACTCCCTCCTCTTCTACATTCTGGAAGATACTCTATCAGTTTTTTCTAAAATACTTTGATGGTGTTATGCACTGAAAATTTCTAGGCCTAGGTATGTAGCACAAAAAGAGTTTGGTCGTTTTCAAATTCTGTGAACTAGAAGACTAGGGCATTGCTGGTTGGCACTGTTAAGTCCGTTCTGACTCATAGCCACCATGTATGCAATGAGGAGACACTGCCTGGTCTTACACCATTCTCCGAGTTCTTCGCTAGAGACCCAGTGCTGCTGCCTCTGTGTCAATCCATCTTCTTGAGAATCTTCCTCTTTGTCGCTGCCCCTCCACCTTACTTTGCCTGATGTCCTTCTCCAGAGGCAGATCTCTCCTGACAACATGTGCAAAATATGCCGTTTCATAATCCTCCCTCCCTCTAAGGGGCATTCTGGTTGCACTTCTACCACGACAGAATTGCTGGTACTATTGATAGTCCATGGTACTTTCAATATTCTTCAGCAGTACCATAGTTCTGATGTATCGATTCTCCAGTGTTCCTTATTCAGATGTCAAATTTTCTCATGCACATGAGACAATTGAAAACTGTAATGGCTTGGGTCAAATACACCTGAGTGCTCCAAGTAGCATCCTTGGTTTTCAACACTTGAACAATCTCTTGTCCAGCAATTTATCTAAGGGCATGCATGGTGTGATTTCTTTACTGCTGCTTTCATAAACATTGACTGTACATCCAGGTAAGATGAGATCCTTGACAACTTCCATCTTTCTCTATCATGAAGTTGTATAGTTGGGAGGATTTTTTTTTTACACTAAATTGTACTCCATACTGAAGGTTTCAGTGTTTTAATTTTATCAACAAGTGCTTCAAGTTCTCCTTGTTTTTATTCAACAAGATTATGTCTTCTGTATACTGCTGGTACTTAAATAGCAAACATTTAAACTGCCATAGTAAAAATCATCCATGTTATTATTAAGTCTGCTTCTAAATAAATATAGATTGTGAAGCAGGTATAGGGAAGCATAATGGTTTATTCTTTGGGTTGATAACAGCACATTTAAACTGCCCACTTCTCTAGTGAAGCTAGATGACACTTTCCATTTCAGTTACGATTTACAGCCTCAGGAACTCAAGGAGGCAGATGTACTCTGCCCAGTAGCGTCTCAATGATTTGACATCAACTCATTGACGGTGAAAGTGACTTGGAGTTTTATAGATAAAAATAGTATTCATTTCTCACTGCCTATGTGACACTTAAGGATTTGTGCCAATTTAGCTAGGCCAGGTTCTCAGTGATTTGGGGGGTGAGACAAAAAGAGATCTCCCAATTTTGACTTGTTTTCAGTATAAACATATGCTGAGGAGAAGCTTGTTGGATTTTTGGGTTCTGCGACATGCGTGTTTTGGGAATGGAGTCTGCCATTCATAGAAGTCACATCAGTGACTGAATTATACTATGTGCTGAACTTGAATTCATTTGTCTCTGATGTCAGAAGCCTGTCTTCTGACCTATTGAACTTGGATTCATTAGTTCCTGCAGTTTGACAGTCAGCCTGACATCTGTTTGATTGTCAAGGATTGTGCCCACTTCTGCAAATATGTATTTTAATATACATTTCTCTGTAGATGAATCAATGACTTTCATTGGCTTTCTTTCTCTAGGGAACCCAGTCTAACACAACAAGTATATGTGTTACTACTGTTATTACCCTATTTTCTTAAGTAAACTGCATAATGTCAAAGTGATGCTGAAGTTATCACAGATTATAAATGGCTAGTTAGAGTTTATCTTTATATATTAAATATTTTAAACATACAGATTTATTAGTCAGCATATTTCTGTGTTAACATTTAACTAAACTTAATTCATATTTGTCTTTAGTCCTTTTTGTGGTAAGAAACAATAAAAATATATGCTGTTAATCTATAGTCTCTTTTCTGTATTCCCTCCATAAAATTAACTATCTTTAGAGTATGTCAAATCGGTGCTCTCCATGTAATGCTTCCATAATTATTTAGGTGAAGATTGATGAAGAATAAATGTAAAATGTTAATTCTTAAGCTATATTTCCTCCGTAGTAGCAATGAAGGCCCATGGATGAAAGTTAAATATTTAAACATTAATTGCAAATTCAAAACAAATTTAAAAATCATCTATACAACTACAAGGCATACTTGAGTTACAAGAAAATTAAAAACAGGCAGGTAAAAAATTTAAATATCAAAGCAAAAACAAACATCACTTCCATCGTGTCAGTACTGACCCATAATGGCCCTGTGGGACATGGTAGTACGCGTTTCTTAGACTCTAATTGTTCATGGAAAAAAGAAGCTCCCTGTCTCTCCTGCAGAGCTTCTGGTGGTTTTGAACTGCTGACCATGCTGAGGACAGCCCACACATAAATGTAAATATCCCAGAAAATTACAACACAATGGTAACATCAATCAAAAGAAACTCTATTGAAAATATTTGAAAGTGTAAACAAAATGTCTTTATAACAATAAATGGCACAAATGACACAAATCTCATAAACTATATGCTAAGTATAAATTTTATTAATATTAAAATGCATTTTGAAACACATTATGTAAACACTTAATGACCCCATTATATTTTCAAGTCCTGTTCTTCAGTGATAATAACTCATTTGCTCTACATAGCAATCTGTGATGTCGATCTTATTATTGTCATTGCAATTTTACAGATGAGACCATCAGAGAACTGAGAAGTCAATTATATTCCACAAATGAATGGTGCAGGAGAATTTTAATTGTTTGCAATTTTGACCGAAAGACTATATATGTATTATCTATGCTGTATTGGTTTAAACTCATTACTAAACAAAGGCTTGACAAACTTCCTTAAATCAACAAAGTGTGAGCACTTCAAATAATCTCAGAAGTGTGTAGATCAAGATGATAAACACATATCAGGAAATGGAACATTTTAAAGAATCATAATTAGCATTCACTGTCAGTAGCTAATCTTGTGTGTAAATAAGGTGCATTCTAGTCAAATATACTCTAGATTGTTAGACATAATCAGCAAAGACAGAAGATTGAGCAACCACAACACATTCTAATTTTGGTGTCATATCCATCCACCACCTTCAGTGAGCACAAGCCAATAAAGATGTGATTAATAACAAAAAAGGAAAAACGTAAATTACACATGCCCTTTTCTAAATTGCTATTTCTTGAAAAAATATGGGTTTACCGGATATAATTAACTGAACAAGGAAAATTACATGAATATCAATTTAGAATGTGGTAAAAAACAATTCTTGTTCAAAATCAGAAAGTTAAAATAAATAACTGAATTTTCAACTTAAGAGCATAAAGACTACATGTAACAAAGTAAACTCAAAATGTAATATAAAAGCAAGAATAAAACAGATACTAAGAAATTCCTTAAGTGAAGAAATATCCGTAAGTATATTCAAAAAATTACTTAAAGTTTGAGCAGTATTTTTTCTCAGTATTTTCAGAATTATCCTCTAGAAAACTTTTTCTTAGTAGATTATTAATGATAGTTTTCCTATGTCAATTTCGAACATTCAAAAGCTTGCCTTCTTAGTATGATGTGATCAAACAACTAACTACTTACGCAAAGATGTTTTTGTTGATGTCAGGTGCCCTCAGATTGGACCAGACCAGAGTAGCCCTGTTCATCACAGAGTGTAATAGTGCCCAGTCCAGGCCGGCACATTGAGGGCCTTATTCTTTTTCCTTGCTTTTCCACGTTTTCAAAAATAATGTCCTTCTCAAGGGACTGGTTTCTCCTGATAGTATGTCTACAGTAAGATGGAGTCGTGCCACCCTTGCCTCCGAAAGAACACTCTGGCCAAATTTCTTCCAGACATTTTTTTCTCTTAGCAACTCCTGTCACTTTCAATACTCTTCTCTCGCACCATAATTCAAATGCATCACTTCTTCCATCATCTTCCTTATTAAATCATCAACTGTCAGATGTATCTTGACTCAAAGTAGAGTCATATGCTTATGATACAATGGATAATACAAGGGCTTGGGTCAGACCTGTCTTAGTCCTCAGATTAAATTGTGGCTCTCCAGTCTTCTAAAGAGAATTATGAAACAGATTCATTACCTAATGAAATATGGCTTCTGTTCTCTTGACTGATGCTTCTGTGAGCACTGATTTTTGTATCCAAGTAAGACAAACTCTTGACAACATCAACATATTCTCCATTTTTTATGCAGTTATCTATTGGTTCAGCTGTGAAGAGTTTGGTCTTCTTGACATTGAGTAGTAATCCATACTGAAGACCA